>QRFJ01003225.1:0-33450 GCA_006176705.1 Cocos nucifera
CTCTACCAATATCCACTTGGACTAGATTTGGAGATCCTCTTCTTCTCTATCACACCTCCAAAAATTAGATCTGGAGGATCTTCAAAACTGCTTCTGAAGATCAGTAGTCATCCTTTGCAGCAGCGCAGCCTTCTAGCTTTCAGTCACCTTTCTTTGATTTGGATTGCACCAACCAAGGTCCAAAACTCCTTTTGGACATGGAGAGGAGAGGGAGAAGGGGAGTTTGGCATGGAGGAAGAAGGGAGAGGCAGCCTTGGGGCATGGGGTTTCTCAAACTTAATCTAAGTTGGGCGTAGGATCTTATTTATAGACTGTCTGTGATCCAACTTCTCTTCTTCCCAATCAATCACAACTCTTTGTGAAATCAGATCTAAATCTGATTGGTGGGAATAGAGTTCCCTAGATTCCTCCTTAGAGGGTGCCTAAGACCAGTCAAAGTTGATTCTTAGGAGAACTCTAATTGGAATCCAAAAAGGAGATGGAGTCCTTGTCCAACAAGGACTCCTAGGCGCCTCCAACTTGGGCACACGCCAAGGGTGGTGTGCGCCCTCTTCCTTGCCAGGTTCTGGCAGGGGGACAGGCCCCCACCAGCTCTCCAATAGGTGCATGACATGTGGTCAAAAGTCAAAGTGTCAATGGTCAACATTTGACCAGTCAAAGGTAGACTTTTGACCAAAGTCAAAGAACAAGAAATGGCAGGTGACCAAAAATGGCAGGTAATATCTTACAAAATAAGACAACCTTTTCTGACTTGGACAACCTCTCAGTCAGACCATATGAAGGCCTCTGATTGAGCACAAACTCCTTTGGCTCAGTTAGGACAACTAATTTATGATAGCAAAAGAAGAACGTTAGGTTCAATCGAGTGCTAGCACGATTTTCTTGAACCTAATTGAATCTCATTCAGATCAATTGAACTAGATCAGTTCAATTGATGATCCCTAGATTCAAACTCTTATTTGTGTGATCCAGTTAGGATTCAGTTCTATATAGTAATGGGATATGTCATGATCTCTATTCATCGACTTCATCGAAACTCCTTTGGATGGATTAGAACTCTTCTGATTCGAACAGCTAGAATGATCGATCATCTAAATCATTCTAAAATCCACCTGTGACACCTAGCAGTATATGGTGGCAACCCATCAGAGCTAAATGCGAATCTCTTGGTGTAGCAATTTGTGTGATTAAGTTCTTTTATCTTGAGTCTCGATCAGATTAGGAGTTAAGGTGAACTCGTCAAACCCTAGTTTCTGTCATATGATGTAATCATTCGATTCAAGTCCGATGTGAAAAGCTAAACAGAAACTCTTTCTATTATTTCATTCTACCATGATCATGGGCTTCTGAACTTGATTCTCTTATGATTCATCATAGGAGCTGCTCCTCTACCACTGAGGTAGATAGATTCCATCTTGATGCATCCAGTTCCTACAATGAATATGCTATAGCCAACATACACCTCAGAATTCTGAATGGCTAAGGAGACCGAGTAATGATGTAGTCAAAACTATAACACCCTTCAAGGTGAACTGCCGATGCACTTCAGGTCAAAGAACCAGACACACTACTGCAGCATCGAGTTCAGTCATTGACGAGAAGGTAGACTTCCCTAATGACTACTCGAGGTGGTCACGCTCAGTGCCCTCGTTCTCTAACGAGTATCTGTACTTCTTGCTTTCGGTGTCTCCACACCGTAGACTTAAGACTCATCTACTAAAAAGAAGCGATTGTACACCAACCTTCCGGATCAATCACCATCCTCGTGATGGTCCTATGGTCGGGAGCATTTTATGAGTTAACAATGATTATTCATGTCTTAAATTTTCAACTCTTGAAAATATGAATTATCATTACCATTAACTCAAAGGATGTATCACAGACACTAAATACACATATGTGATAGAAAATAACCCATTTTATTCATTATAGTCAAAATTATAATTTTGCCCCAAGAAGTGTATTACAAGTGTCAGCCAATTCTGGCTTCTAGGGCACATATATCTAACATTTGCATGAGTGTTTCTCATGCCCAAAAGGAGATGTGTGCCTCCTCTCATTTCTACCTTGACTTGGTCTTGTGTTGGATAAGGATGAGGTTTCATTTGAATTAAGAATTCAACTGGGAGGTTGAAACAAGTTCAACCTCCCATCCTTATCTATTCACTTCTCCATGCCCCCTTATGGTTTTGTCACATATTTTTGTGCATTCTTGAGTGTAGGCATGTAGAAGGAGAGTCCTTATACACACCAATCACTCTAGGGTGGATGATGGAAGTGGATAAGAATAAATTGGAATTTGAATTCGAATGGCTGGTTGAAACAAGTTCAACCAACTCTACTTATCCATTGCATGTGGAAATCCCATTACTTTGTTGCCCATTTAAGATGAGCATTTTTGGGCGTGCATGGGATTATGTGGGGCATTTCTCGGTGAGAGAAAATCAGAGTGGGGTGCATCCTTTTAGGCATGAGAAAGTCAACTAGAGAGTACTTGCACCACTACTTCTTTACCTCTTAAATCATGCACATATTTAAAAGAAGTTTTAAATACGTGCATGAGCTCTATCTAAGAAAGAGTTTCTCAAAAATTAAGCAGTAAGGCATGAGGATCTCTTGGTGGTGAGGACATTAGTTTGTCACAAAAAACCCTGAGAGCATGACTCTAGGGTTTTGGGTGTGGGAGGTCACAGGGTTTTGACCTAGGGTTCGGGTGGTTAGTGTGAGTGCTGTGAGTGCCCAATCACCATGAAACCTTCTACACTTTTTCATCATCCTATAAAGTTCATCATCCAATTTTCTTGAGCATCCAGGAGATTGTGAAAATGGGGTCGATTGGATCGATCGAGATTGGCTATCGAAGGCTCCGACGAGGAGCTAGCACTCTGGTTGAGCAGGTCAGGATTAGGAGCTTCGTGTGGACTCACCATAGAGGCTAGATGGTTATGCAGCTACAGCATGACATAAGGGCTTCTTCTTATGATTTCGAATTATGGAGATCATCTACCCACACACATGTATTATGTTCTGAACACATATCGGTCAGCAAATATGATTTGCTGATCAAATGTATTTAAATTTTTAATTATATATTAGCATATCTAAGTCCTTGTGTAGGGCTATTGATGTGATCAATGCATACGTAGAAGTAATTTTAGCTTAATTTTTCTTTCATTGCAATTCAAAATTCAAAAAAGTTTTTGAAATGTATGCTTTAAACTCTACACAATTTTCATCATTGGTATTAGAGCAAGGGTTGCTTGACATGTTTTAATATATAATTAGAAAAATTAAATGCTTAAATATTTGATATGTTAGATCTAAGTAGCAAGTAATTGATTGGGTTGGTTGCTATGGCTGTCCGATCATAGGAGAAAAGTGAAGGAAAAATTCTATTTTTCGTCGCAGGATCGTGCAGATCTGATCAGATTTGAGATAAATTTTTCTAAAAATTTTTAAATAATCTGATCAAATCTAAGAGTCTTCAGATCTGATCATAGTGATCTGATATTGAAAATTAAAATATAAATTAAATTAGATTTAATTTTATACCTTGTTTGGGTAATCTGATTATCCTGCGATGATCTTAATGTTTCCTGAGGTTCTAGAAGGAGCCATGCACACGTCTGTCCTATACAAATATCCACTCAAAAAGGATCTAGACAAATTCTCCTCACAAATCTTTCCTCCATAGATTAGATCTAAATCTGATCTGAAAGTTCTTCAAAAAATTCTGAAGGCAGCATGTCCATCTCACGAACAACATCGTGTAGATGCTGAACTCTTCACAAATTTGATTAGATCTTCTTCTCAAATTTGTGCCTAACTTTTTAGACATGTAGAAAAGAGGGAGAGAGAGGATAGAGGGGGTGTAGGATATCTAAAATGGTAGCCTTTGGGTATGAAAAATATTTCTACCTGAAGAGCCTTGGTGCAAGGATTCTTATACAAAAGCATAACTCCAAGTTAGAGTCCCTCTTTGACAAAAGTTCTTATTTTTTTGACCATTGGGACTCCTAGACTGGATCTTCATGAAAATCCTCAGATATCATCTAATTTTGACATCAAAAATCAATCTAAAAGGTGGCAGCATGAGTAGATAAGGAAGATGAAGGGAAATCCTGATTTCCCGGTCCAGGTTCGTCCAGATCTGATTAGATCAAGAGATATATTTCAAAAATTTTCTCTTGATCTCAATCAGATCTTGATAAGTTTCAGATCTGATTATTATTATTTTAATAAATAAAATAAAATAAGATAAATTAAATCAAATTTAATTTACCTGATTTGGGTAATCCTATTACCCTGTAGATGATCCTGATTGCAGCGGAAGGTTCTGGATCTTAGCCACGCAAGCGCCTGGCCTCTACCGGTATCCACTCGGGTTGGATCTGGATAACCTCTTCTTCTCTATCACACCTCCAAAAATCAGATCTGGATCTGATCTGGAGGATCTTCAAAACTCTTTTGAAGATCAGCAGTCGTCCTTTTGCAGCAGCGCAGCCTTCTTGCTTTTGATCGCCTTTCCTTGATCTGAATCGCACCAACCTAAGCTCCAAAACACTTTTGGACGTGGAGAGCAAGGGGAGAAGAGAGCTTATGGCATGGAGGAAGGAGGGGAGAGGCAGCCTTGGACGCATGGGAAATCTCTATTGAATTCACTTAGACTTAGGATTAGGGTTGGGCGCAGGGTCTTATTTATAGACTAAGCGTGATCCAACTCCTCTTCCTCCTCAACCAATCACAACCCTTTGTGAAATCAGATCTAAATCTGATTGGTTGGGAATAGAGACCCCTGGATTCCTCCTTAGAGGGTGCCTAAGACCAGTCAAACTGGATTCTTAGAAGAACTCTGATTGGAATCCAAAAAGGGAGATGGAGTCCTTGTCCAACAAGGACTCCTAGGCGCCTCCTACTTGGGCTCACGCCACCCTTGGCGTGCGCCCTTCTCCTTGCCAGGTTCTGGCAGGGGGACAAGCCCCCACCAGCTCTCCAATAGGTGCATGACATGTGGTCAAAAGTCAAAGGGTGAATGGTCAATGTTTGACCAGTCAAAGGTAGACTTTTGACCAAAGTCAAAGAACAAGAAATGGCAGGTGACCAAAAATGGCAGGTAATGTCTTACAAATAAGACAACCTATTCTGACTTGGACAACCTCCAGTCAGACCATATGAAGGCCTCTGATTGAGCACAAACTCCTTTGGCTCAGACAGGACAACTTATTTATGATAGTAAAAGAAGAACGTTAGGTTCAATCGAGTGCTAGCACGATTTCCTTGAACCTAATTGAATCTCATTCAGATCAATTGAACTAGATCAGTTCAATTGATGATCACCAGATTCAAACCCTTGTTTGTGTGACCCAGTTAGGTTCAGTTCTGTATGGTAATGGGATATGTCATGATCTCTATCATCGACATCATCGAAACTCCTTTCGATGGATCAGAACTCTTCTGATTCGAACAGCTAGAATGATCGATCATCTAAATCATTCTAATTGCTCCCAAAATCCACCAGTGACACCTAGCAGTATATGGTGGCAACCCATCAGAGCTGAATGCGAACCTCTTGGTGCAGCTACCCTGTGTGATTCAGTTCTTCTATCTTGAGCCCCGATCAGATTAGGGTTAAGGTGAACTCGTCAAACCCTAGTCTCTGTCATATGATGTAATCATTCGATTCGAGTCCAATGTGAAAATCTAAATAGAAACTCTTTCTATTATTTCACTCTACCATGGCCATGGATTTCTGGACTTGATTCTCATGATCATCATAGGGCTACTCCTCTACCACCGAGGTAGATAGATTCCATCTTGATGCAATCCAGTTCCTACAATGAACATGCTATAGCCAACATACACCTCAGGGTTCCATATGGCTAGGAGACCGAGTAATGGTGTAGTCAAACTATAACACCCTCAAGGTGAACTGCCGATGCATCTCAGGTCAAAGAACCAGACACACTACTGCAGCATCGAGTCAGTCATTGACGAGAAGGTAGACTTCCTAATGACTACTCGAGGTGGTCACGCTCAGTGCCCTCGTTCTCTAACGAGTACCTGTACTCTCGCTCCGGTGTCTCCACACCGTAGACTCAAGACTCATCTACTAAAGAGAAGCGATTGTACACCAACCTTCCGGATCAATCACCATCCTCGTGATGATCCTATGGTCGGGAGCTAATTTATGAGTTAATAATGATTATTCATGTCTTAAATTTTCAACTCTTGAAAATATGAATTATCATTACCATTAACTCAAAGGATGTATCACAGACACTAAATACACATATGTGATAGAAAATAACCCATTTTATTAATTATAGTCAAAATTATAATTTTGCCCCTAGAAGTGTATTACAAGTGTCAGCCAATTCTGGCTTCTAGGGCACATATATCTAACAATCTCCCACTTGTCCTAAAGCCAATTGGCTACAAGTCTAAGTCCCATCTTCTCAAGGTGGGCTTCGATCTTCTGCTGGCCCAACGGCTTTGTAAGTGGGTCTGCCACATTATCTGTGGAGTTGACTCTCTTGACCTCAACGTAACCTTTTCTCAAGGTAATCGTGGATGAGATGCAGCCTCTATGCAGCGATATACCGTTTGCTTGGAACTCTTCCAGCACAAACAGTCTGCCAGATGTCGACTTTCGATCATCTATATCGGACATGAAAGTCCGAGTCTGTGTATCCCTGGACTTGGAGTTCTCCGTTACCAAAGACCAACATCATATCCTTAGTTCTTCTCAAGTACTTAAGGATACATTTCACAGAAGTCCAGTGTTCTTCACCTGGATTTGACTGATATCTGCTTGTGACACTCACAGCATGGGCTATATCAGGTCGTGTACATAGCATGGCATACATGAGGCTCCCTATTGCAGAAGCATAAGGGATCTTGCTCATGCGTTCTATTTCCTCAGGTGTGCTGGGGCACATCTTCTTGGAAAGATGAATACCATGTCTGAAGGGTATTAATCCCCTCTTAGAGTTTTCCATACTAAACCTCTTTAGTACTTCCTCTATGTACATCTTCTGTGAAAGTCCTAGCATCCTATTCGGTCTATCCCTATAGACCTTAATTCCTAGAATAAAGGATGCTTCACCTAGGTCTTTCATGGAGAATTCCTTGGACAACCACATCTTGACTGATGTCAACATGGGAATATCATTCCCAATAAGGAGGATGTCATCCACGTACAATACGAGGAAGACAACAGCGCTCCCACTGACCCTTTTTGAAAACACATGGTTCCTCTTCATTTTTGATGAAACCAAACTTTTTGATCACATCATTGAAACGAGTGTTCCAGCTCCGAGATGCTTGCTTAAGTCCATATATGGACCTTTGCAGCTTGCAAACCTTGTGATCAGTATCACTGGATGTGAAACCTAGCGGCTGTTCCATATAGATATCTTCCTCAAGATATCCATTTAAGGAATGCCGTTTTCACGTCCATTTGCCATATTTCATAATCGAAATAGGCTGCAACAGCAAGCAATGTGCGGATGGATTTTAGCATAGCCTACTGGGGAAAAGGTATCCTGATAGTCAATGCCTTCACGTTGACTATAACCTTTTGCCACTAGTCTAGCCTTGAATGTCTCCACATTCCCATCTGCACCAATCTTTCTCTTGAAGATCCATTTACACCCAATAGGTACTATACCTTCTGGTGGATCTACCAAGGTCCAGACTTGGTTTGAGTGCATCGAGTCAATTCTCTGACTTGCATTGCCTCTAGCCATTTCTCGGAGTCGATATCTGATATCGCCTCGTTGTAGGTTTTGGGATCATCACCATGAGCACCATTACCTATGAGGAACATTTTCCTCTACGTCCTCTGAAATAATACCTAAGTATCTTTCAGGGGGATGGGAAACTCTTTCCGATCTACGAGGTGGAGGAGGTAGTGTTCTTATTGGCTCAACCTGATTTGGTTCCAATTGGTCCTTAGCTCGTTGTACTTGTGAGACTTTCTCATCAAGCTTAATCTGCTTTCCAATGCCGCTATCTTGAATAAACTATTTTTCAAGAAAGATGGCATGTCGACTCACAATCACATTGTGGTCTTCTGGAATGTAGAAATAGTATCCTAATGACTCTTTAGGATATCCTATGAATCGAGCTCTAAAGGACCTAAACTCTAACTTGTCCGCTTGTTGTCTTTTGACATGAGCCGGACAACCCCAAATTCTGAGATGACTCAGACTTGGTTTCTTACCGTGCCATATCTCATACGGTGTGGTAGGAACGGTTTTAGAGGGAACCCTATTCAGTAGATAAATTGAAGTTAACAATGAGTGCCCCCAAAGAAAATCAGGGAGGTCTGTGAAGCTCATCATGGATCGAACCATATCCAATAGAGTCCGATTTCTCCATTCTGAAACCCCGTTGAGTTGAGGTGTTCCTGGTGGAGTCCATTGAGAGACTATGCCATTTTTCCTTAAGATAGTCTAGGAATTCCCGGCTAAGGTATTCACCTCCTCGATCTGATCGAAGAACCTTAATGGGTTTTTCCAGTTTGTTTTTCTACTTCATGTCTGAATTCTTTGAACTTTTCAAAAGCTTCAGACTTATGTCTCATAAGATACACATACCCATACCTAGACAGATCATCGGTAAAGGTAATGAAGTAGACAAAATTGCCTCTAGCCGGCACATCAAATGGGCCGCACACATCAGTATGTACTAGGGCAAGGAGATCTGTGGCCCTCTCCCCATGTCCAACAAAAGGGAGTTTAGTCATTTTGCCTTGAAGACAAGATTCACAAGTTGGATATGACTCAAAAGTCAATGGACTCAATAGCCCATTTTTCTCCAATTTGTTGATCCTATCTTCCATTTTTCATAGATATCCAATTTGTTTGGCATTCATCGATAGTTAGAACTATCAATATTCTGATGCTATAAGGAAACCATTTGCAATTTTATTTCTTTCTAATCTCTTAAAGAAGGTGATCACATAACCTTCTTGTGCTAAGCATGAAACAGAAATCAAATTCCTGCTAGCTGCAGGCACATAATAACAGTCTTTTAAAACTAAGTCTAAACCAGATGGTAATCGCAGAGGGTATGTTCCCACGCCTACTGCAGCAACTCTTGCTCATTACCAGATGCGTAGGATCATGTCTCCATCCCTCAGCCTCCTGCTATCCTCAAGACCCTGCATGGAAGTGCACAGATGAGCACTAGAACCAGAGTCAAGCACCCAACTAGATGCAGAAGAAACCATAAGGTTAGACTCAATAACGAGCATACCTCCAGAAGGACCTTCCTTCTTGTTCTTTAGGGTGGCCAGGTAAGTAGGGCAGTTCCGCTTCCAATGGCCGTCGCTGTTGCAATGGAAACACTTTCCTTTGCCATCGACCTTCTTCTTCGGTTCTGCCTTCTTCTTCTTTGATCCTTCTACCTTTTGCTTTTTCACAGACTTCTTTTTCTTTCCATAAGACTTTCTTTTGGAAGAAGTCCGTTCCATAGCAAGAACTGAGCCTTTAGAACCTTTCATAGAAAGCTCAGCGGTAACCAGCATATTCATTCAACTCGGCCAAGGAATTTTGAAGTTTATGCATGTGGTAATTCATGATGAATTGCCCATATGCATCAGTCAAGGATTGCAGAATAATATCGTTCTGCAAGTCCAAGTCCAACTTCACACCGAGCTTCTCAAGCTCTTCCATGTCCTTGATCATTGTCAGACAGTGATCTTGGACTGACTGCCCATCACGCATCTTAGCCTTAAAAAGTCATTTCGTGACTTGATATTTGGCTGCGCGACTCTGTTCACCAAACATCTCCTGTAGGTGAGCCAACATTTGGCGAGCAGTCCCGATATCTTCATGTTGGCGCTGGAGCTCATCAGACATCGAGCCCAACATGTAGTATCTGGCCTTATTGTCTTCGTCAATCCATTTTTCCAGAGACGCTCTCTGTTCAAGTGGATGGACGGAGCTGGTAAGGTGGGAGGGTCCTGGTCCAAAACATGTGTTAACTTCTCTGAACCCAAAATAATTTTGTAGTTCCTGAGCCAATCTTTATAATTGGGTCCAGTCAGTCTATGTGTGTCTAGGATACGTGCCAAGTGGGTTGGACGCAGACATTTTCCTGTAGAGAGTCAAAGATTCTAGTTAGATACTGTAATTTTGACTTGACCAATTTGTTTAGGGATTTTATTTTTAAACAAATTAGCTCCCACTATTTTCTCGGATCCCTACACTCCCTCTGTAGAGATGCGAAAATCTCCGCGATTGATGATTTCTAGTGGGTGGTGCGGTCTCACCAACTGACTCATCACCTCACCTAACAGTTATTGGTGATGGGTTAGCCAATGAGTGAACAACTCTTGTTCAATGATTCTCTAATCATGGTGCACCCAAACTTGGTCTCTAATTCATGAATCTCACCGTATCCGGAAATATTGATCCACTCCTTAGTTAAGTCAGACCCACCATTTGCATAGACTGGGTTCCTAATTGGGTCTCTCACCGTATCCAGAATATTGAGCCCAACTCATCCTCCAGCCCATAGCATCCAATGCCTAATAGACATGGTTGCATCTTCCCGGTGCAACTGAGCCACTGTATCCAGCCGAGAACAATCAACCCCGGGAAGGGCCCGCACGTCTACAATGGTGGAAGACCTCGGACTTAATCTTTTCTTAGGGAGAATTGATTCAGGTCTCATTAAACTAGACTTGGCTTAGTCATAACAATTATGACTAACCTAGTGGCATGGGTCAGCTCGGATTATTGACCACCTCAGATCAGAACTGTGTCAACAGATATGGCCAGGTAAGTGAGACCGGTGGAAGGAATATGCCGTTAACTCGCACAAGAACGCATTCAGGTCGAGTAGCTTCCAATTAAAAACCAGTCGGTCGTCTATGCCAAACTTACCTTAGACACCAAATTGTTGAGTCAGAACCAATTGGGTTAGCCTACAATCCAGACTCTAACCTCTGAGCCTAATTAGGTCTTGCTTGATCGTGACTCGATCTTGACCCAGACTTAATCCTATTAGGCTGGTCAATTTAAGCATTGTTGATCCCATCTAACCAACTCTTGATTCGGTTTGATCAACCGCTTAGACCTAATTGAGCTACCCAAGCCCGAACCCAGTATTATGAATATGTCTTAGATCTGAAATTCTCAATTTTAGACCTAATTAATATTCCATAAACTTAATTCTTAATTAAGTTGGGTTCATAAACAAAATATGCACAATAAATCCTAGGGTTTCAGGATCTAGGGTTTTGCAGAAAGTAAGTTTTGGGTTTCTGATTAAGGACGAACACGCAGCACCCCTACACGTCATAAGAACACCCCATCGAATGGGAAGAGAGGGCCTTTAAACCCTTCTTCGTTCTTATGACCGGACGGCCAAGAGGAACGCCTTAATCAGGAACATGTAAATCTACAAAACAGTTATAGATCTATATCATATATCTCATATACAAATTTAGATCTAATCAAGGCATATTTTGCATACATCTCATGTATCAATTCATGCATGTTTTCAGATCTAAATTATCTTACATAATAATCTAAAAAATTAGATTTAAATTGATCTAATCAAAATAAATTCTAATCTAGACAATTATGTAGAACTATTCTACAACTAGTCTAGTCATGCATCTATCATATCTCATATGATATTTAAAATTAAATAATTTTTATTTGCTGTTTATCAGATGTTATTATAACACTTATAATATCAGAAAATAGTAAATAAGAAGATCTAAAATATGATTTAATCATATTAAATCAAAGACATGCAAAACTATTCTATAGAACTATTCTATTCTAGAACTAGTCATGCATATCTTCATGTTCTTAGATCCAAATCATTTAATTTTAATTTTTTCTGATTTCAGATCTGATCACATCTCATGTGACAATCTGAAATCACTTTATTTTTAATTAAAATAAAATTAAAATCAGATCTAAACAATTTTAGAACCATGGCTCTGATACCAGTTGAAGGGAAATCCTGATTTCCCGGTCCAGGTTCGTCCAGATCTGATTAGATCAAGAGATATATTTCAAAAATTTTCTCTTGATCTCAATCAGATCTTGATAAGTTTCAGATCTGATTATTATTATTTTAATAAATAAAATAAAATAAGATAAATTAAATCAAATTTAATTTACCTGATTTGGGTAATCCTATTACCCTGTAGATGATCCTGATTGCAGCGGAAGGTTCTGGATCTTAGCCACGCAAGCGCCTGGCCTCTACCGGTATCCACTCGGGTTGGATCTGGAGAACCTCTTCTTCTCTATCACACCTCCAAAAATCAGATCTGGAGGATCTTCAAAACTCTTTTGAAGATCTGCAGTCGTCCTTTTGCAGCAGCGCAGCCTTCTTGCTTTTGATCGCCTTTCCTTGATCTGAATCGCACCAAACTAAGTCCAAAACACTTTTGGACGTGGAGAGCAAGGGGAGAAGAGAGTATGGCGTGGAGAAGGAGGGGAGAGGCAGCCTTGGACGTGGGAAATCTCTATTGAATTCACTTAGACTTAGGATTAGGGTTGGGCGCAGGGTCTTATTTATAGACTAAGCGTGATCCAACTCCTCTTCCTCTCAACCAATCACAACCCTTTGTGAAATCAGATCTAAATCTGATTGGTTGAAAAAGAGACCCCTGGATTCCTCCTTAGAGGGCGCCTAAGACCAGTCAAACTGGATTCTTAGTAGAACTCTGATTGGAATCCAAAGGGAGGTGGAGTCCTTGTCCAACAAGGACTCCTAGGCGCCTCCTACTTTGGGCTCACGCCACCCTTGGCGTGCGCCCTTCTCCTTGCCAGGTTCTGGCAGGGGGACAAGCCCCCACCACCACAGGCCCCCACCAGCTCTCCAATAGGTGCATGACATGTGGTCAAAAGTCAAAAAGGGTGAATGGTCAACGTTTGACCAGTCAAAGGTAGACTTTTGACCAAAGTCAAAGAACAAGAAATGGATAGGTGACCAAAAATGGCAGGTAATGTCTTACAAATAAGACAACCTATTCTGACTTGGACAACCTCCAGTCAGACCATATGAAGGCCTCTGATTGAGCACAAACTCCTTTGGCTCAGTCAGGACAACTTATTTATGATAGTAAAAGAAGAACGTTAGGTTCAATCGAGTGCTAGCACGATTTCCTTGAACCTAATTGAATCTCATTCAGATCAATTGAACTAGATCAGTTCAATTGATGATCACCAGATTCAAACCCTTGTTTGTGTGACCCAGTTAGGTTCAGTTCTGTATGGTAATGGGATATGTCATGATCTCTATCATAGACATCATCGAAACTCCTTTCGATGGATCAGAACTCTTCTGATTCGAACAGCTAGAATGATCGATCATCTAAATCATTCTAATTGCTCCCAAAATCCACCAGTGACACCTAGCAGTATATGGTGGCAACCCATCAGAGCTGAATGCGAACCTCTTGGTGCAGCTACCTGTGTGATTCAGTTCTTCTATCTTGAGCCCCGATCAGATTAGGGTTAAGGTGAACTCGTCAAACCCTAGTCTCTGTCATATGATGTAATCATTCGATTCGAGTCCAATGTGAAAATCTAAATAGAAACTCTTTCTATTATTTCACTCTACCATGGCCATGGATTTCTGGACTTGATTCTCATGATCATCATAGGGCTACTCCTCTACCACCGAGGTAGATAGATCCCATCTTGATGCAATCCAGTTCCTACAATGAACATGCTATAGCCAACATACACCTCAGGGTTCCATATGGCTAGGAGACCGAGTAATGGTGTAGTCAAACTATAACACCCTCAAGGTGAACTGCCGATGCATCTCAGGTCAAAGAACCAGACACACTACTGCAGCATCGAGTCAGTCATTGACGAGAAGGTAGACTCCCTAATGACTACTCGAGGTGGTCACGCTCAGTGCCCTCGTTCTCTAACGAGTACCTGTACTCTCGCTTCGGTGTCTCCACACCGTAGACTCAAGACTCATCTACTAAAGAGAAGCGATCATACACCAACCTTCCGGATCAATCACCATCCTCGTGATGATCCTATGGTCGGGAGCTGTTTATGAGTTAATAATGATTATTCATGTCTTAAATTTTCAACTCTTGAAAATATGAATTATCATTACCATTAACTCAAAGGATGTATCACAGACACTAAATACACATGTGTGATAGAAAATAACCCATTTCATTAATTATAGTCAAAATTACAATTTTGCCCCTAGAAGTGTATTACAAGTGTCAGCCAATTTTGGCTTCTAGGGCACATATATCTAACAGAAGAGTCCACTGCACCTAGGACTCTTCCCTCAAGAATTTGGTATGAATTAAACTCTATCATAACTTAGTCTAGATATCTTCAAAAATCATAAAATTTGGTACACCCAATCTATAATTTATAATCTATTACATATCAAAAAATTATATTAAAATAATTTTTAAAAAATTTTTTAGAAGCATCTGATTAGGTGACCCTCAATTCTCTTAAATAGGTCAACTTTTGACCCTAGTCCAATTTGACTATGAATGGATTTAATTTCTACAATTAATCTAACCTGGACTTATTACAATCAGATGAAAATAAACCCATTCAAAATATAAGAATGAGTCAAATCAAATTTTACTTGGTTGCGACAAATCAAAGAGATTTTAGAAGGAGAAAGTCAGGCTCAATCGTGTGCTAGCATGATTACCTTGAACCTGATTGGATCTAATCCAAATCAATCGAATTGGGTTAGCTCAATTGATAACATCCAGACCCAAATCCTTATTTGTGTGATCTAGTTAGATTTAATTCTATATGATAATGGGATATATCATGATCTTCATCATCGACATCCTCGAAATACCTTTCGATGGACCAGAACTTTTTTGATTCATACAATTAGAATGATTGATCATCAAAATCATTCTAATTGCTCTCAAAATCCACCAATGACACCTAGCAGTATATGGTGGTGACCCATCATAACTAAAAATGAATCTTTTGATGTAGTTATCTATGTGTTTGGGTTCTTCTATCTTGAGCCCCAACAGGATTAGGGTTAAGGTAAACTCGTCAAACCCAATGTCCATCATATGAATTAATCATTCGATTCGAGTCCAATGTGAAATTCTAATAGAAACTCTTTCTATCATCTTCACTTTGCCATGGCAATAGGCTTAAGAACTCATCTCATGATTATCATAGGGCTACTCCTCATCTATCGAGGTAGATAGATCCCTTTATTGGTGCAATCCAATTCCTACAACGAACATGCTATAGCCAACATAAACCTCAGGATTTCGAATGGCTAGGAGACCAAGTTATGATATAGTCAAACTATAACACCCTTAAGGTGAACTATCGATGCACCTTAGGTCAAAGAACCATACACACAACTGTAATATCAAGTCAGTCATCGACGAGAAAGTATACTTTCTTATGACTACTCGAGGTGGTCACGCTCAGTGCCCTCATTCTCTAATAAGTACCTATACTCTCGCTTTAGTGTCTCCATATTGTAGACTCAAGACATGTCTATCCTAAGAAAGCAATCATACACTAATCTTCTAGATCGATCATTATCCTCAAGATGATCCTACGATCGGGAGCAGTTTATGAGTTAATTATGAGAATTCATGTCTTAAATTTTCAACTCTTAAAAATATGAATTGTCATTACCATTAACTCAAAGGATGTATCATAAATAATTTTAAATATACACTATGATAGAAAAATAATTCATTTATTAATTTATAGTTAAAATTATAAAATTATCCTTAGAAGTGTATTACAACTGATAGCCAGTCTAGCTTCTAGGGCACACATCTAACAAACTCCTACTTGACTTAAAGCCAATTGGCTACAAATCTAAGTCCCATCTTCTCAAGGTAGGCTTCGACCTTCTGCTAGCTCAATGACTTTGTCAATGGGTCAGCTGCATTATCTACAGTGTCGACTCTCTTGACCTCGATGTATCTCTTCTTGAGGTAATCGCGGATGAGGTAGTATCGCCAGTCAATGTGCTTGGATTTCTAGTGAGACCTCGGCTCCTTAGCTAGGGCTATGGCATCATTATTGTCGCAGTACAGAGGGATGGCATCTGATGGCATCAGTCCAAGATTTGCAGTAAACTTTCTATACTAGAATGCCTTTTTTGTAGCTTTCAATGCAGTGATGTACTTTGCTTCCATGGTGGAATCTACTATCACCGACTACTTGAAACTTTTCTAGCTAATAACACCACCATTATAAATAAACAGACATGCAGATGTTGACTTTCGAATATTTATATCGAACATAAAATTCGGATCTGTATACCCCTGAACCTAGAGTCCTCAATTATCAAAGACTAGAAACATATCCTTAGTCCTTCTCAAGTACTTAAGAAAATATTTCATAGAAGTCAAGTGCTTTTTACCTAGATTCGACTGATACCTGCTCGTGACACTCATAACATGGACAATATCAGATCGTGTTCATAGCATGGCATACATGAGGCTCCCTGTTGCTGAAGCATAAGGGATCTTGCTCATCCATTCAATCTCCTCAGGTGTGTTGGGATACATCTTCTTGGAGAGATGAATGCCATGTCTGAAGGGCACCAATCCCATCTTAGAGTTTTCCTTGCTAAATCTCTTTAGCACCTCCTCTATGTACATCTTGTATGAGAGACCCAGCATCCTATTTGGTCTATCTCTATAGACCTTAATTCCTAGAATAAAGGATGCCTCTCTAAGGTCTTTTATGGAGAATTCTTTAAACAACCACATTTTGACCGTAGTCAATATGAGAATATCATTCCTAATTAGGAGGATGTCATCCACATACAGTACGAGAAAGACAACAGCGCTTCCATTGATCTTTTTGAAAATACAGGACTCCTCCTCGTTCTTAATGAATCCAAACGATTTAATCACATCATTGAAATGAGCATTCCAGCTTTGAGATGCTTGCTTAAGTCCATATATGGACCTTTGCAACTTGCAGACCTTGTGATCAGTATCACTGGATGTGAAACGCAGCGGCTATTCCATATAGATATCTTCCTCAAGATATCCATTTAATAACGCTGTTTTCACGTCCATCTACCAAATTCCATAATCGAAATAGGCTACAACAGTAAACATTGTGCAGATGGATTTGAGCATGGCTATTGATGAAAAAGTATCCTGATAGTCAATGCCTTCGTGCTGACTATACCCTTTTGCTACGAGCCTTGCTTTGAATGTCTCTATATTCCTATCGGCACCTATCTTTCTTTTGAAGATCCATTTATATCCAATAGGTACTATACCTTTAGGTGGATCTACCAAGGTCCAGACTTGGTTGGAGCGCATTAAGTCAATCTCTGACTTCATCGTCTCTAACCATTTCTCGGAGTCAAAATCTAATATCGTCTCATCATAGATTTTGGGATCATCACCATGAACCCCTTTTTCTATAAGAAACATTTCCTCTATGTCTTTTGAAATAATTCTTAAGTACCTTTCAGAGGGGCAAAAAATTCTTTTTGATCTACGAGGTGGACGAGGTAACGATTGGACTGGCTTAATCTGATTGGGTTCCATAGGTTTCTTAGCTCATGGCTCTTGGGAGACTTTCTCCTAGAGCCTAATCTGTCCTTCGATACCACCATCTTGAATAAACTATTTTTCAAAAAGGATGGCATGTCGACTCACAATGATATTGTGATCTTCTGGAAGATAGAAATAATATCCTAATGACTCTTTAGGATATCCCATAAATCAATCTCTAAAGGATCTAGACTCTAATTTATCCATCTATTGTCTCTTGACCTGGGCCGAATAACCCCAAATTTTGAGATGACACAGACTTGGTTTCTTACCATGCCATATCTCGTACGGTATGGTAGGAACGATTTTAGATGGAATCCTATTTAGTAGATATATAGCGGTCAACAGACTATGTCTCCAAAAAAACTCAGGAAGGTCTGTGAAGCTCATCATGGATCGAATCATATCTAATAGAATCTAGTTTCTCCATTCCAAAATCTCGTTGAGTTGAGGCATTCTAGATGGAGTCCATTAAGAGACTATGCCATAATCCTTAAGATAGTCTAGGAATTTCCAACTAAGTTATTCATCTCCTCGATCTGATCGAAGAATCTTAATTGATTTTCCTATTTATTTTTCTACTTCGAGTCTAAATTTTTTGAACTTTTCAAAAGCTTCAAACTTGTTTCGCATCAAATACACATATCCATACCGAGATAAATCATCGATAAAGGTGATGAAGTAGATATAATTACCTCTAGCTAGTATATCAAATGAACCACATACATCAGTATGTACTAGGACAAGCAGGTCTATGGCCCTTTTCCCATGTCCCACAAAAGGAAGCTTGGTCATTTTGTCATGAAGACATGATTCACAAATTGGATATGACTCGAAAGTCAATGCACTCAATAGCCCAGATTTTTTCAATTTGTTAACCCAGTCTTCAGCTATATGACCTAGCCTAAGGTGCCAAAGATACCTATCATTTAGACTATCCCTAGGTCACTTTGATCCTATGGCACTCACGTTTTGCTTTATATTAAAATTAGAAATATCAATATGTAACTGATAGAGACTATTTATAAGAAAACCACTTGCAATTTTTTTTTTTTCAAAAAAAATATTATAATGGTCCTTAAGGAAACTAATTACATAGCCTTCATATGCTAAACATGAAACAAAAATTAAATTTCTGCTTGCTGTAGGCACATAAAAATAGTCGCGAAGTACTAGGTCTAATCCTGATGGTAATCATAGAGGATAGGTTTCCACTACCATAGCAGCAACTCTTGCACCATTTTGGATGCGTAGGATCATCTCACTATCCCTCAGTCTCCTGCTATCCTCAAGACCATGCATAGAAGTGCACAAGTGAGCACTAGAACCAGAGTCAAGTACCTAACTGAATATAGAAGAAACCGTAAGATTAGATTCTATAATGAACATACCTCCAGATGGACCTACCTCTTTCTTGTTCTTTAGGCTGGCCAGGTGAAGAGGGCAGTTCTGCTTCTAATGGCTGTTAGTGTTGCAATGAAAATATTTTTTTTATCACCGACCTTCTTCTTCGGCTCTACCTTTTTCTTCCTACCATCTATCTTCTGCTTCTTCATGAACTTCTTCTTCTTCCAAAAAGACTTTCTCTTGAAAGAAGTCCGCTCCATAGTAAGTACTGAGTCTTTAGAACCTTTCATAGAAAGCTCAACAATAAGCAGCATATTCATGAGCTCAGCCAAGGTATTCTGAAGTTTATGTATATGATAGTTCATGATGAACTACCCATATGCATCAATCAAGGACTACAAAATTATGTCAGCCTGTAGATCCTAATCTAACTTGACACCAAGCTTCTCAAGCTCTTCTAAGTCCTTGATCATCAGCAGACAATGATCTTAGACTGACTGCACATCACGCATTTGAGCCTCAAACAGTCTTTTAGTGACTTGATATTTGGCTGCACGACTCTATTCACCAAATAACTCTTGTAGGTGAGCCAACATTTGGTGGCTAGTCATCATATTGGTGCTGGAGCTCATAAGACATCGAGTCCAACATGTAATATCTGACTTTGTTATCTTCATCCATCCACTTCTCGAGAGACGCTCTTTGATCAGTGGATGGATGGGCTGGTAAGGTGGAAGGATCCTATTCCAATACATGAGTCAACTTCTTGGAATCCAAAATAGTTTTGAAGTTCCAGAGTCAATCCTTGTAGTTGGGTCCATTCAGTCTATGGGTGTCCAGGATATGGGCTAGTGGGTTGGACATAGATATTTCTCTATAGAGAGTTAAAATTTCTAGTTAGATTCTGTAATTAGACTTAACTAATTTGTTTAAAAAATTTATTTTTAAATAAATTAGGCTCCTATTATTTATTCGGATCCCTATACTTCTTTAGTAGAGATGCAAAAATCTTTAGGATTATTAATTTCAAGTGGGTGGTGTGATCCCACCAACTGACTCACCACCTCACCTAATAGTTATTGGTGATGGGTCAATCGATGAGTGGACAACTCTTGTCCAATGATTCTCTAATCATGGTGCATCCTAACCTTGTCTCTAGTTCATGAATCTTTCCATATCTGAAATATTGATCCACTCTTTGGTTAAGTCAGACCCACCATTTGCATAGATTGGATTCTTGATTGGGTCCCTCACTGTGTCTAAAATATTGAGCCCAACCCGTCCTCCAACCCATAGCATCCAATGCCTAATCGACATGGTTGCATCTTTTTGGTGCAACTAAACCACTGTATCCAGTCGAGAACAATCAACCCCGAGAAGGGCGCGCACATCTACAATGGTGGAAGACCTTAGACTTAATATTTTCTTAGAAAGATTTAATTTAGATCTCTTTAAACTTGACTTGACTTAGTCATAATAATTATGACTAACCTAGTGGCATGGGTTGGCTCGAATTGTTAGCCACCTCAAATCAGAACTGGATCGACATAAATGGCCAGGTAAGTGAGACCAGTGGAAGGGATATACCATTAACTCGATAAGAATGCATTCAGGTCACGTAGCTTCCAATTAAAAACTAGTCGATTGTATCTGCCAAACTTACCTTTGACACCAAATTATTGAATCAGAACCAATTGAATTAACCTACAATCCAGGATCAAACCGTGGAGTCAAATTAAGTCTTGACTTGATTGACTCACATCTCAATGTGATTCAATCTTAATCCAGACTTAATCTTATTAGGCTGGTCAAATCTAAGATTTTTTTGATCCCACCTAACCAACTCTTGATTTGGTTTGATCAACCACTAGACCTAATTAAGCTACCCAAGCCCGAACCCAATTTTATGAATATGTCATAGATCTGAAAAATCATAATTTTTAGATCTAATTATTTTTATAATTTTAATTTTTAATTATGTTTTGGGTTCATGAACAAAATATGTAATAAAAATTCTAGGATTTTAGGATCTAGAATTTTCCAAAAAAATAAGTTCTAATTTCTGATTAAGGACGAATGCGTAGCATACCTGATAAGTACCATAAATTCACCAATAAAAATATTAATTTATTAATTAATTTATATTAATTTTTAAAAATTAATGATTAATTTATATATATTCTTAAGAAATTAATATTTTATTAATTAAAAAATAATAAATATTAAAAATAAAATTTTATAATAAATAGAAAGTGCTTATTTTTTTTATCATAATGAAATAAGTTTTGAGCAAAACAAAGCTAAAACAAAGAAGATATAAATTTTTAAAGAAATAAAATAAATAAAAATTAAATGAAAAATAACATACATCTCAGCTGGCTCAAGCCGCCACACCATATCAGCCAGTGCATCCAAACGTGCCAAGCCAAGCTGGCAAAGCTAGCACACCAAACCAGCCATGCTAGCTAACTCAACCATCGAAGTCATTAGCCGATCCACGATCCAGGCGTTGACCATAAAAAATTGGCGAATCACGAAGCGACATGTGGTGGACCTAGACCCTTAAAAAGTTTATAGAAAATCTATCATGGCTCATAAGGCATTTTGGACATTTCACTCAGCAATAGGAGGTGCTGATTCGTTGTGGTGTGCGGTGCAGTCGGTCCATGCGCTCTATGGGAATAGTAAAGGTGCGATCGGATTGATCCGATTGATTACGATCAAGATCGAATGATGGAGGAAATTTTCTAATTTGATTCAGCTTTAGAATTCATGCGGATCGCCATCGGATCGAAGCGCTCACATCTGACTCAAATCCAATGGTCCATAACACTCCCGACGGTGATCAGGACTCCCAACGCATGATCAGCGGCTAGATTTTCTCCATCAACGTGTGATTAATGGTCAGAATTTAATTCGACCTAATCTGGATCAATACATATCCAATTTTGATGATTTTTGGTCCGTTAGATTTCTATTGAATGGCTAGATTTCACCAGACTTCAATAGAATTCATCCAAGACTCTTTTTAATCCAAATTTCACTCAAATTTCCTCATATTTTGATGATTAAAATGTTTTTAGTCCCACATTGCCTATAGAAAAACTCTCTAGCCTGCCAACACCTATAAATAAGACTCCAGGCCTCCAAAATTCATAATCTTTAGTCAAGGTGAAGCTTTGGTATAGGGTAGAACTAGGCTTTGGATTAGAGGCTGCTTCAAAGCAACGGATGCCGAAAAGAAGAGCTAGACTTTTACACCATCTTTCTACCGATGCCGATTCAAGATAAGAGATTAGCCTATTTTATTTATTTATTTATTTATGTATTTAAATTATGAATCTTTTAATTAATATAATATTTATTTTTACATTTTTTAATTTCATGCTCTTTATTTTTATTATAATTTAGTTTTTATACTTTAATTATTATTTTTTATTTTATTACAAGTAGATGCTTAGATCTAACTAATAGATCTTAGTACCAAGTTTAAATTTTTGCACCTTTTAATTTTTACTTTTTATTTTCTGACTTCACTTTTGATTTCAAAACTCTTTTTTTTTTTTTTTAAAAAAAAATTAAAGATTTCAAAACTAAAATACTGCCTTCCTTATGGATTCGATCGAACTCACTACTATCTATGTATTTTAATTATTTTAAGAAGTTGAATTAAACTGATAAACACGGTGTCTTAACGACAACTTCACATTCTTATCAAATTTTTTGCACCATTGCCAGAAAAAAATTAGATGCTATTTTTTGTTGATGTCTTTGATTTTTCTAAATTAATTATTAATAAAATTTTAATTTTTTTAATTTTCTATAAATATTGCTTACTACCTTTTTTTTCTTTATTTTATAGAAAAAAAGAAATAAAAAAAATAAAAAGATTAGGATAAGAAGGAAGCTTCTAATCCTGCTTGATGAGATCAATCCTAACCCTAATCCTTTTCTCTTTTTATTTATTTATTTATTTTATTTTTAAATTAAATTAAAAAAATATATCCACTTAAATCTAATTAAAAATCTCATGATAAGATTAGAAATCCTAACTGCTTAGAGCATGCAATATATTATTTTTATTTTTATTTTTTTTTTTGGTGATCACTAGAGATAAGGTAAGCTCTTAAGTTTAATCAATTTTATGCATCTACTTTAGTTGCATAGAATCCCTTATTGAAAGTGATTGTGCATATCATATTAAATCAAATTAAGGGCAACACCCAATTAAACAAGATAAGATGGAGATTTGATCATCTTTTCTTGGCCCACAAATAACCAACTAGCATCCTACATTGACCTAAGTCTTTAATTTTAAAATCAATTAGATATCAGCCCTAGGAGCTCGAGCTCAATAGGACAAGGAATCCTAAGAGTTGAACCAGGTTAGGGTTAGTCAATTTGACTGGTGTCTAGGAAAGGAGTTCAGGGATGATTGAATTCGAAGAAAGGTGGTTTCTATGTGATTCCATTAGCTTACCTAACCAAGCATAATTAGTGTCTAAGGCAAGCAACGCAGAGATTTCCATCGATCTTATACTTATCTGGCCAGTTGATTGGCTGACCTTACACTTCGAGGACTTGAAGATGATCTTGGTAGTTAGGAGCTGCCTAGATCTAGGATAACCCTTAGTCAGGATTGATTGACCAACTTGATTGCTAACCAACATCAAATCTAATTAAAACTAGTTCTTCTCTCTCTTCTTAGCTCTAAGACTCTTTAGGACCTTTTCTTTAGAACTTTTATTTCCTTCTTCTTTTTTTTCTATTCAAAAATAAACTAAAATAAAATAAAAATTAAATTAAATTAAATTAAGCTAACTAAAAAATATTAAAAATAATAATTAAATTAAATTAAAAATAAAAATAAAAATAATTAAAAAAATTAAAAAAAATTATTTTTTTATAAAATAATAATATAAAAAATAATATATATATAATTCTAAAAAAAATCTAAAAAATTTTTGAACAATACATTAGGATTGCACCAGGGCATGCACGGTAGAAAATCGCTTTACCTGATCTAGTTGAACCCAACCATAACATTGAAATGCTGAATCATATTAAACCTGATAACCAAATGGCTGAAAATTTTAGAGAGCCATCTAAGTAGATGAAGGAATATTTTATTCCTTCTACCTATAACCCATCGACTTATATCTAATTACCTAAAATTCATGCTACCCACTATGAGATCAAGCCGACCATAATCCAGGTGCTCCCATTTTTCTATGGGAATACCAATGGAGATCCTTATAAGCATCTAGATGAATTCCTAGAAATCTTCTCCACGATAAAAATTCAAAATTTAACTAATGATGCCCTTAGACTAATTTTATTTTTCTTATCATTAAAAGACAAAGTCAAGTACTGGCTTGGCACAATAGGAAGACCAATTAAAACTTGGGCTGAATTGCAAAGTAAATTTCTTAAAAAAATTTATCTCATAGGTCGAACTAACATTATGAGATGAGATATCACTGGATTTGCTCAGCTTCCAAGAGAATCGATTCACGAGTCATGAGAGAGACTTAAGGAACTTCTTAGAAAATGTCCACACCATGGTCCGTCTAAGTGGCAAATATTTCAAGCTTTCTATGAGGGTTTAGGAGACCAATATAAATAGATGGTAGATGCATCCTATGGAGGCGCATTCATGAATAAAAATGAGGATGAAGCCTATGCCATCTTTAAAACTCTAAGTGAAAACTCGATCAACCATGCTTCGTTATCTTTCTACCAAAAGCCAGCAGGGATTTATGATCTAGACTCTGGTTCTAAGGATAAAATTGATCTTTTAGCCCAAAAACTAGATCAATTCCTAAACCCAAGTCAATAATCTCTTGTATAATTTACATCACCTTCTAATTATCAGAAATTTTATTCTATTTATGCTAGTCCAATCCATCATGTGAGTGAATGTCCTATGACTGCATAGTTTTCACCTTTTATCTAAGAATAAGTCCAAGCTGCTAAAGGCTACTTCAAGTCGGTTAATGATCCATTTTTAAATTTATATAATTTTGGCTAAAGAAACCATCCAAATTTTTCTTGAAAATTACAATAGATTCAAGCTCAGACCCAAACTCCATCAATACAAAATTATCAAAATAGACCTCAATACCAGAACTATGCTTATAACAAAGGTCTGCCTAGTCAGCCTTTCTAGCCACCATATTATAATCAGCCCTCATACCCACCTCCTCAACAGACCAATCTAGCTGACGATAGATTTAACCAACTTCAACAATTGATTCTGACTCAACAGCAATCTATCACCAGGCTAGAAGCTCAAATTGGACAACTAGCTAAATCTAACATGAGGAGTGAACTAGGTCAATTGTTGAGCCTACCAATTTCAAACAACCCACCTAATGTCCACCAACAATCTGGACCAAGTTATCAATTTAATATCCCACCTAAGAATCCTTAATTTAATAATGCCAAAGTAATTCCTAAACTTAAAAGCTATAGAATTCTTATGGACCCATACCAAGATCAGATGAGAGAGGCTAGTACTGAATCTAGCCAAAATAAAAATTTAGAGAAATAGGTTAGTACTAAGACTAACCACATAGAAGAATCTAAGCTTAAAACTAGTACTGATGCTGATTCTAGTTTAAATGAGATAGACATAGGGAAAAGAGAATAGATAATTTACCCAAGACTTATAAACCTAATGTTCTATTCCCTTCAATCCTAAAAATTGGTTCTTCTTACAAAAATCAAGAGGCATATAATGAAGTGTCAATGAAGTTGTTTAAGCAAGATCACATTAATTTACCTTCAAAATTAAATCTATCTTTAGACACCCTTCCAGTACCCAGTGCATTAAACTTAACTCCTAATTCAAAAACTCCATTCATAAGTACTTTAGAAAAACAAATAGGAGAAATTCTTAATAAACATAGGTTTGAGAATGGGGTCACAAATTATGTCCGTAAAATTAACAACGATTATATCAATAAAGGGATAAGAAATTATCTTCCTGAGATTGGCAATCCAAAACCATTAGAATTTGTCAATCCAATATTTTACATAGGATAGTAAACTGCATTGCGTCTGACTGAAGACGGTAAACTTAGCGCTTATTGGGAGGCAACCCAATATTTAGTTTTTCTCATCTAATTTATCTTTTTAGTTTATTTTTTTTTTAGGATATGTTGAATAAGCTGGAGGGAGAGCCCAAATTCTCAAAGATATGTGTTGGACCAAAAATATACTGAGTCAGATGTATTCTTTCATGTTCTTTATTACACCCTTTATTTATTTTTTTTTTCTTCATTAAGGATAATGTTGATTAAATTGGAGGAGAGATAAAATAAAAATTTTAAAATTTTAAGTCCTCAAAAAAGTTAGTATTTTATATTTAGACATCTGATTATGCTTAAGAATTGAATTAAACTAAGCATTTTTAAAAGAAAATTGATGCACAGATTAGAAAATCTGTGAGATATTGAGGAATCAAGTATTAAAAAAATTCAATAAAGAGTTAAGTCTAGAACATAAAAAAAATTTTCTTTGAGCATTTTTAATTTTTTCTACTAGCATCAAAGAAAAATTTACTTTTTATAAGCTTGTGTAGGGTAACTATATATTTTTTCATATAAAAAATTAAATAAAATAGTTTTTAAGTACTTTTTACTGAGTAATTGGACCTCTTTGCCTAAGCAAGCATTGAGTTTTACGTCAAAAGGTGGGAAGGATAAAGAAGCTCGTTGTAATGCTAGTCTTAATTCGTAGCCTGTTTGATTCGATTTAGTAAGTTCGAGAGATATTCTATACCTAGTACCCTAAAGCCAACTGGTTTGAAAGTCATTGGCCCAAGACTCGCTACATGGATCAAATAGAAAGCTTAAAAAATTAAGACACTCAATAGTGGTATAATATTAAAAAAAAAAAGAAAATATTAGTTTTCCATCGAGTAACTAGATCCCGTTGCCTAAGTAAGCAATGATATTCACATCAAAAAGTGGGCAATGTGAAAATAAAAATCAATAAATGATGGGCAAAGTAGCAATACATTTGCCTATATGAAAGTTTAGACTAATCAAAGATAAAGATGGGATAATTTAGAAAAAATTTAAAAAATTTAATATTTTTTACTTAATTTTTTTATTAATAAGAATTAATATGTCAATGATATACCTCACTTATACTCTACTAAATATCAATGGTCATTTTGAAAACTACTTAGGTAAAATTCAAAACTCTAAAGTTAAAAGATATTTAAAACTAAATTCTTTTTTTACTCGATGATGAGCAAAGCTTAAGTTGGAAGGTGTGATAAGTATCATAAATTCATCAATAAAAGTATTAATTTATCAATTAATTCATATTAATTTTTAAGAATTAATGATTAATTTGTATATATTTTTAAGAAATTAATATTTTATTAATTAAAAAATTAATTAAAAATTATAATAAATAAAAAGAGCTTATTTTTTGATCATAATGAAATAAGTTTCGAGCAAAACGAAGCTAAAATGGAGAAGATATGATTTTTTTAAAAGATAAAATTAATAAAATTAAATGAAAAATAACATACGGCTAAGCTGGCTCAAGTCGCCGTGCCATATCAGCCGGCGTGTCCAAACGCATCGAGCCAAGCCAACAAAGCCAGTGCACCAAGCCAGCCATGCTAGTCAACTCAGCCATGGAAGCCGTCAGTCGATCCAAGATCCAAGCATGGACCATCAAGTCAGCAGAAACCGACAAATCATGAAGCGACACGTGGTGGACCTAGACCCTTAAATGATTTACAGAAAATCTATTGCAACTCACAAAATATTTTGGACTTTTCACTCATGACAAGAGGCACTGATTCATTGTGGAGTGTGGTGCAGCCGATCCATGTGGTCTATGGGAATAGTAAAGGCACGATCAGATGGATTCAATTAATTACGATCAAGATCAAATGGTGGAGGGAATTTCCTACTTTGATTCAGCTTCAAACTTCATGCAAATCACCATCGGATGGCAGTGCTCACATGTGACTCAGATCCAATGGTCTAGAATGCTCCCGGTGGTGATCAGGACTCCCAACGTGCGATCAGCGACCATATTTTTTCCATCAATGCGCGATCAATGGTCAGAATTTAATCCGACCTAATCTGGATCGATACACATCCGATTTTGATGATTTTTAGTCCATTGGATTTCTATTAAATGGCTAGATTTCACCAGACTTCAATAGAATTTGTCCAAGACTCTTTTAATCCAAATTTCACTCAAATTTTTTCCTATTTTGATAATTAAAATATCTTTAGTCCCACATTGCCTACAGAAAATCTCTACAACCTTCCAACACCTATAAATAAGACTCCAGGCCTTCAAAATTCATAATCTTCGATCAAGGTGAAGCTTTGGTATAGGGTAGAGCCATGCTTTGGATTAGAGACTGCTTCAAAGCAACGGGTACCGAGAAGAAGAGCTGGGCTTCTACACCATCTTTCTACCGATATCGATTCAAGATCAGAGATTAGACTATTTTATTTATTTATTTTTTTATATATTTAAATTATGAACCTTTTAATTAATACAATATTTACTTTTATGCTTTTTAATTTCATGCTTTTTATTTTTATTATAATTTAATTTTTATACTTTAATTATTGCTTTTTATTTTATTGTAAGTAGATGCTAAGATCTAACTAATAGATCTTAGTACCAAGTTTAAATTTCTGCACCTTTTAATTTTTGCTTTTTATTTTTTGGCTTTACTTTTGATTTTAAAACTCTTTTCTTTTCTTTTTTTTAAAAAAAAATTAAAGATTTCTAAACTAAAATACTACCTTCTCTGTGGATTCGATCTGACTCACTACTATCTATGTATTTTTAATTATTTCAAGAAGTCGGATTAAACTGATAAACACGATGTCTTAACGACAACATCGCATTCTTATCAACCCCTACATGCCATAAGAATATCCCATCGAATGGGAGGAGAGGGCCTTTAAATCCTACTTTATTCTTATGATGGGACAGCCATGGAGAACTCCTTTATTAGAAATATAATTTTTTTTACTATAAAACTAGTTAGATTATGTATCGCATATAAAAAGATCTAACTAATACATGTCTTGCATACATCTTATGTATCATCAATATGCATACTTTCAGATCTGAAATATCACATGTTAAATCTAAAAAATAAAATTTTAAATTTGATTATATCAAATATAAAACTATTCTAGACATCTTATAGAACTATTCTATGACTAGTCTAAGCATGCATCTTTCATATCTCATATGAATAAATCAAAAATTAAAAACTTTATTTTTTATTTTTAAATCTGATTATAATAATTGAAACATTAAAAAGAATAAAAATTAAATAGATCAAAAATTATATATAATCAAAATAAATACATGATCATACCAGACTACATATAGAACTATTCTATACCTAGTCTAGTCATGCATATTATACATATTAGATCTAAATTATTTAATTTTAATTTTTTTTAATTTTAGATCTAATCACATATGATGTGACATCTAAAATATTTTAATATCAAATCATAAATAAAAATAAAATTAGATCTATGGTAGATCTAAAAAACTGCTAACCTGGCTCTGATACCAGTTGAAAGAAAAACCCTATTTTCTATCGTAGGATCGTGCAGATCTGATTAGATTTGAGATGGATTTTTCTAAAAATTTTTAAATTACACAATCAGATCTAAGAGTTCTTAGATTTGATCATAGTGATCTAATATTAAAAGTTAAAATAAAAATTAAATCAGATTTAATTTCATACCTTATTTAGATAATTTAATTACCCTGCGATGATCCTGATGTTTCTTAAGGTTCTGAAAGGAGTCACACATGCGCTTGGCCTCTATCGATATTCACTCAGGAAGGATCTAACCATCTTCAAATCATAATTTTTTTTTTCAAAGATCAGATTTGAATATAATCTGAAAGTCCTTCAAAAAATTTTTGAAGGTAGCATGTGCGTCTCACGAACACCATTGCGTAGATGCTGAACTCTTCACAAATTTTATTGGATCATTTACTCAGATTTATATCTAACTTTTTAGACAAGTAGAAGAGAGAGAGAGATAGGATAGATGGGGCATGGGATATCTAGAATCAGAGCCTTTGGGTATGAAAAATATTTCTACCTGAAGAGCCTTGGTGCAAGGGTTCTTATACAAAATCATAGCGCCAAGTTAGAGTCCCTCTTTGATCAAAATCCTTATTTTTTTGACCATTGGGACTCATAGACCTGATCTTCATGAAAATCCCCAGATTCCATCTGATTTTGACACCAATAATCAATCTAGAAGGTGGTAGCATGAGTAGATAAGGAAGAGTCCACTGTGCCTAGGACTCTTCCCTCAAGAGTTTAATCTGAATCAAACTCTATTATAACTCAATCTAGACACCTTTAAAAATCACAAAATTTGGTAAACCCAATGTATTATTTATTCTCTATCACATATAAAAGAATTAGGTTAAAATAATTTCTAAAAAATTTTTTAAAAGTATCTGATTAGGTGACCCATAATTCTCTCAAATAGGTCAACTTTTGATCCTAGTCCAATTTGACTATGAATTGATTTAATTTCTATAATTAATCTAACCTAAACTTATTTTAGTTAGATGAAAATAAATCCATTCAAAATATAAGAATAAGTCAAACCAAATTTGACTTGGTTGCGATGAATTAGAAAGATTTCAGAAGGAGAAAGTCAGGCTCAATCATGTGCTAGCATGATTACCTTGAACCTAATTGGATCTAATCCAAATCAATCAGACTGGGTTAGCTCAATTGATGACATCCAAATCCAAATCCTTATTTATGTAACCCTGTTAGGTTCAATTCTATATGATAATGAGATATGTCATGATCTCCATCATCGACATCATCGAAACATCTTTCGGTGGATCATAACTTTTTTGATTCATACAATTAAAATGATTGATCATCAAAATCATTCTAATTGCTCCCAAAATCTATCAATGATAACTAGTAGTATATGGTTATAACCCATCATAACTAAAAATGAATCTCTTGGTATAGTTAACTATGTGATTGGGTTCTTCTATCTTGAGCTCCAATAGGATTAGGGTTAAGGTGAACTCGTCAAACCCAATGTCCATCGTATGAATTAATCATTCGATTCGAGTCTAATGTGAAACCCCAATAGAAACTTTTTCTATCATCTTCACTCTACCATGGCCATGGGCTTAAGGACTCAACCTCATGATATCATAAGGCTACTCCTCATCTACCAAGGTAGATAGATCTCCTTATTGGTGCAATCCAATTCCTACAACGAACATGCTATAGCCAACATACACCTCAGAATTTCGAATGGCTAGGACACCAAGTTATGATGTAATGTTAGATATATGTGCCCTAGAAGCCAGAATTGGCTGACACTTGTAATACACTTCTAGGGGCAAAATTATAATTTTGACTATAATTTATAAAATGGGTTATTTTCTATCACACCTATGTATTAGTGTCTGATACATCCTTTAAGTTAATTAATATAATTATATTTTCAAGTTGAAAATTTAAACATGAATAATCATTATTAACTCAAAGTTCGGCTCAGACCATAGATCATCGAGGTGTATGATTCCGAAAGGTTTGTGTACGATCGCTCTCTTTAGTATATGTCTCTTGGTCTACCGTGTGGGAACGAACGGAGTACAGGACGTTCGAACAGGGACTGGACACTCAGTGGGTCGATATGGAGTGCCTGAGCGCACTGCGAGAGGACTGACATGCGAGTAGTGTCGGTGGTGGTGTGCGTGGACGCTAATTGCATCAGACATGCTCGATGGCAGTAGGTGTGGTATGGTAGTCTTGACTGATGCACACAGCCTGGAGGGTATTTGACTCATTACTCGATAGCTGCTAGGTATGTGAACGCGCTGAGGTGTATGTTGCGTTGACATGTCTTGTAGTTGATTGGATTGCGAATCAAGATGGGGATCTATCTACCTCTGTGCTAGAGGACAGCCTATAAATTATGAAATCAATTTGTACCATCCATGGCAGAGGAAAATAATAGAAAGAGTTTTATTTAAGATTTCATTCTCGAATGTAATCATATTCATCAGATGCAGATACTAGGTTTGACGAGTTCACCTTAACCCTAATCTGATCGGTCAAGATAGAAGAACTGTATCACACATAGCTACACCAAGAGGTTGCATTCAGCTCTGATGGGTTCACCATATACTGCTAGGTGTCACTGTGGATTTTGTGAGCAATTAGAATGATTTTAGATGATGATCATTCTAGCTGTTCGAATCAGAAGAGTTCTGATCCATCGAAAGGAGTTTCGATATGTCTATGATAGAGATCATGACATATCCCATTACCATACAAAACATGAACCAACTGGTCACACAAACAAGGGTTTGAATCTGCTGATCATCAATTGAAGATCTAGTTCAATTGATCTGAATGAGATTCAATTAGGTTCAAGAAATCGTGCTAGCACTCGATTGAACTAACTCTTCTTTTTTTTACTGTCCATAAATAATTTGTCCTGACTGAGCCAAAGGAGTTTGTGCTCATATCAGAGCCTTCATATTGTCTGACTGGAGAGTTTCAAGTCAGAATAGGTTGTCTTATTTATAAGACATTACTCCATTTATTAGCGTCACCTGCCATTCTTGTTCTTTGACTTTGGTCAAAAGTCTACCTTTACTGGTCAAATGTTGACCATTCACCCTTTGACTTTTGACCACATGTCATGCACCTATTGGAGAGCTGGTGGGCCGTCCCTGCCAGAACCTGCAAGGAGAAGGGCCACGCCAGATAGGTGCGTGAGCAAGTAGGAGCGCCTAGGTTAGTCTTGTTGACAGGACTCCACCTCCTTTTGGATTCCAATCAGATTCTACAGGAATCCGTTTTGACTGGTCTTAGGCACCCTCTAAGGAGGAATCCAGGGGTCTCTATTCAACCAATCAATTTAGATCTGATTTCACAAAGTTGTTGATTGGTTGAGAGGAAAGAGGATGTGGATCACAAGAGGTCTATAAATAAGACCCTGCGCCCAACCCTAATTCTAATGAATTTCCCATGCCCCAAGGCTGCTCTCTCTCCTTCTTCTCCACGTCATAGTCTCTTCTCCCCTTGCTCTCCACGTCCAAAAGTAGATTTTGGATTTAGTTTTGGTGCGTTCAGATCAGGAAAGCGATCAAAAGCAAGAAGGCTGCGCTGCTTGCAAAAGGGCGTGCAGATCTTCAAAAGAGTTTTTGAGATCTCCAGATCAGATCAGATCTGATTTTTGGAGGTGTGATAGAGAAGAAGAAGGATCTCCAGATGCAACCTATGTGGATTATGGTAGAGGCTAGGCGCTTGCGTGGCTAATCCAGAATCCTTCCGCTGCAATCAGACATCTACAGGTTAATAGGATTACCCAATTAGGTAAATTAAATTTGATTTAATTTATCTTATTTTAGTTTATTTATTAAAAATAATAATAATCAGATCTAAAACATATCAAAGATTGATTCGAATCAAGAGAAAATTTTTGAAATATTATCTCTTGATCTAATCGATCTGACAACCTGACCATATC
>QRFJ01003225.1:33475-65410 GCA_006176705.1 Cocos nucifera
ATTACTCGATCTCCTAGCTCATATGGAACCCTGAGGGTGTATGTTGGCTGTGACAATGATTCATTGTAGGAACTGGATTGCATCAAGATGGAATCTATCTACCTCGGTGGTAGAGAGTAGCCCTATGATGATCAGAAATAAAGTCCTTAAATCCATGGCCAAGGCAGAGTGAAATAATAAAAGAGTTTCTATTAGATTTTCACATTGGACTCGAATCGAATGATTACATCATATGACAGAGACTAGGGTTGACGAGTTACCTTAACCTAATCTGATCGGGGCTCAAGATAGAAGAACTGAATCACACAGGTAGCTGCACCAAGAGGTTCGCATCAGCTCTGATCGTTGCCACCATATACTGCTAGGTGTCACTGGTGGATTTTGGAAGCAATTAGAATGATTTAGATGATCGATCATCTAGCTGTTCGAATCAGAAGAGTTCTGATCCATCGAAAGGAGTTTCGATGATGTCTATGATAGAGATCATGACATATCCCTTACCATACAGAACTGAACCTAACTGGGTCACACAAACAAGGTCGAATCGGTGATCATCAATTGACTGATCTAGTCAATGATCGAATGAGATCAAATAGGTTCAAGAAATCGTGCTAGCACTCGATGACCTAACGTTCTCTTGCATATCATAAAAACTTGTCCAGACTGAGCAAAGATTTGTGCTCAATCAGAGGCCTTCATATGAACTGACTAAATTTGTCCAAGTCAGAATAGGTTGTCTATTTGTAAAACATTACCTGCCATTTTTGGTCACCTGCCATTTCTTGTTCTTTGACTTTGGTCAAAAGTCTACCTTTGACTGGTCAAACATTGACCATTCACCCTTTGACTTTTGACCACATGTCATGCACCTATTGGAGAGCTGGTGGGGGCCTGTCCCTGCCAAACTTGGCAAGGAGAAGGGCGCACGCCAAGGTGGCGTGACCAAATTAGGAGCGCCTAGGAGTCCTTGCTGGACAAGGACTCCACCTCCTTTTGGATTCCAATCAGAGTTCTACTAAATACAGTTTGACTGGTCTTAGGCCACCTCTAAGGAGGAACCAGGGGTCCATTACACCCAATCAGATTTAGATCTGATTTCACAAAGGGATGTGATTGGTTGAAAGGAGAGAGTTGGATCACAAAGCTATAAATAAGACCCTGCGCCCAACCCTAATCAATGCTATAGACACGCCCCAAGGCTGCCTCTCCCCTCCTTCTCCATGCCATAGTCTCTTCTCCCCTGCTCTCCACACCAAAAGAGTTTGGACTCAGATGTGCAATTCAGATCAAGGAAAGGCGATCAAAATCAAGAAGCTGCGCTGCTGCAAAAGGACGACGCAGATCTTCAAGGTTTTGAAATCTTATCAATCCAATCTGATTTTGGAGGTGTGATAGAGAAGAAGAGGATTCCAGATCCAACCCGAGTGGATACCGGAGAGGCCAGGCGCTTGCGTGGCTAAGATCCAGAACCTTCCTGCAATCAGGATCATCACAGGATAATGGATTACCCAAATCAGAAAAAATTAAATTTGATTTAATTTATCTTACCTTTAAATTTTATTTATTAAAATAATAATAATCAGATCTAAAACATATCAAGATCTGATTGAGATCAAGAGAAAATTTTTGAAATATATCTCTTGATCTAATCAGATCTGGACGAACCTGGACCGAAAAATCAGGATTTCCCTTCAGTAGTCAAACTATAACACCCTCAAGCTGAATTATCGATGCACCTCAGGTGAAAGAACCATACACACCACTACAGCATCGAGTCAGTCAACAACGAGAAGATAGACTTTCTTCAAACTACTCGAGGTGGTCATGCTCAATGCCCTCATTCTCTAGCAAGTACCTATACTCTCATTTTGGTGTCTCCACACTATAGAGTCTAAACACATCTATCCTAAGAAAGTGATTGTATACCAAGCTTTCAGATCGATCACCATCCTCGTGATGATTCTACGATCAGGAGCAATTTATGAGTTAATTATGAAAATTCATGTCTTAAATTTTCAACTCTTGAAAATATAAATTATCATTACTATTAACTCAAAGGATGTATCACAGACATTTTTAAATACACACTATGATAGAAAAATAACCTATTTATTAATTTATAGTTAAAATTATAAAATTATTCTTAGAAGTGTATTACAAGTGACAATCAATCTGGCTTCTAAGACACATATCTAATAAAAAGTAGGATTTAATGGTTCTCTCCTTCCATTCAATGGGGTTCTCCTATGGCGTGTAGGGGTGTCGCTACAATTATATCCCATGAAGATGAAGTAGTGAAAGGAAAAATTAAAATAGTTTCAATCTAGAAAAATTAAACATGAATATGTTAGATTGGATCTAAAACTTGATTCATGATTTAATTTTTAGTCTATTTTATTTTCTATTATGAAACAAGCAATAGGTTGCTGTTTATAAAATGAGCTGACCTATTTATGAAATGAGTCAATCCATTAGGTGAATAGAACATAGAGAAAACCTTTCAATTTTTTTTTAAAAAAATAATTTTTGAAGTGCCAGACCCTGATCCATTAGCCCAAAAACTTAATTAAAAGAATTAAGTATTGTCTAGTAGGGTCTAGCATTATGAATTAAAGATCCTAAGATAAAAGTGAAAGACTATGGGTTAAAGGGTAAGATGAATTAGGTTTATTAATTGGATTAGACATAAAGTTAGTTGAAGAATGAACTCAACCAGAGTAATTGATCAAATCTAAATAAATATTGAACTAAATTAGGTCAAGGACTCTATAGAAACAACTTTAGTAGTTGTAGTTGGTCAAGTCCATGACTTTAACGAGACTAAGATGGACTTGATTCATGGCTAAGCAATCAAGCTCGAAATTACTAGGTTGATCAGATTGAACCTAGTTAATTGGTTGCTATTTAAAGTAAGTTTTGTAGTATAGACCAGTAACTTTTAAGTAGGAGATACTTGCACTGATTCAATCTTTGACAAGTTAATGGCATATCCCTTCCACTAATCTTACTTACCTGGCCAACATGATCAATTAGTATTTGATTAAATCACTTGGTGATTGAGTTGATGCATGTCACTAGAAATCAGTTTGACTGATTTCAATCAGTAAGACTAAATTAGGTGCCCATAAATCAAATTTAATCCTAGTCATCATCAATTGACTTGATGAAATTAGTGGGAGGATTTGACTTGGTGAAGTCAGTGAAAGAAATTTGGTCCATATCAATTTATCCTTAAATCACATGTAAACTAAATTCTCTAAATTATTAAATCCTTAAAAATGACTAAGTTATGGGGATAACTGAGTCATAGCCTTCCATTAAGATGAATGGTAATGAGTCCAATTTTCTAGGTGGACATTGGTGGTGCCTTACACCTGATGTTCATCTGGATGTTGGAATTACTATCCATCAAATGATAATTAGGTCACACTCTCCAAATGATGATTAGGTTGGCCAGAGCTTTCCTCGGGTCTGATCATCATTCGTTTGATGCACCGTACTTAATCATGTTAATGGTTGGACCTAATCAGACCTTTTTAATGGAGGACATAGCCTACTGAATTAGCTTCTAGGATAAATTTAAATTATTAAAAATTATTTAGAGAAATAATTGATTGTGAACCTGCCTGTAGATACACATGAATTAACCAGAGCTTTTCTCGAGCTCGTTTGTAGTCTATGTGGATTCTAGTACCTACTAAGGTGTTAGTGTAATTTCTTGAATTAGAGGAAGAGGCCACAAATTCATAAAAATAATGGAAGGATTTTTAGACTAAAGTTCAAGTCTTTAGGGTTGAATAATTTGAGTACTAACATGATCTTATATTTTTCTTTCAGATAAGTACAATGGCTAGTGTTTGGTCGCTCCATTCATTGTTGGACTATGACAAGCATTTAGAACATAAATGTGAGAAGTCTAGTATTGATCCTAATAAGGCGATCTGAAGAGGAATGATCCTCTTGACCCAAATAGGCTAAATAAGAAAAAGCAGCAACAAGTTATTGGGTAAGGATTTTCCATGATAATACCTTGCAATTTCATTGTTTGTGATACATCTACCTGGGTATTAGATATTCGGAGTTCAGTTCATATATGCAATTCATTCCATGAACTTTAAATTGGTAGAAAGTTTGAGAACGATGATAGATTCCTGAATATTGGGGATAGAAGGAATGTTCCAGTCCTAGCAGTAGAAATTCTTAAGCTTATTTTCAAAATAAATAATATTATTTTAAGTGACTGTCAGTATTGTCCATCCTTTATGATGAACATAATATCTGTTGAGCTTTTGGCCCAAGATGGTTATAGTTTGTCAATAAAAAAAAATTATTACGATATCATTATGAATGATGTCATAATAATACAAGGATAATTAAGAAATAGTATTTATATTTTATCACAGCCTATTAGTATAATATACAAATCAAATAAATGCTCGAAACTATATGATGTCACGGATGCCTACCTTTGGCACAGTCAGCTCGGTTATATAAACAAGAATAGGATCAATAGATTAGTCAAGGAGTGTATCCTTGGCATTGATGATTGTGAATCCTATGAGTCCTACCTTCTTGGTAAGATGACCAAATCACCTTTTACTAGAAAGATGAATGGGCCACTGATGTTCTGGGTCTAGTACATATAGATGTATGTGGACCTTTGAATACATATGCTAGAGATGAGTATTACTAGTTCATTATATTTATTGATGACCTATCTAGATATGGGTACGTCTATCTTATGAAGAGTAAATCTAAATCATTTGTAATATTCAAATGATATCAAAATGAGATAGAAAAATAACTTGAAAAGAGTATTAAAACTCTTCAATCAGATCGAGAAGGTGAATACCTTTCCGATGAGCTTTTGACATATCTAAAAGAGAATAAAATTCTCTTACATTGGATTCCTCCTAGAATATTACAGCATAATGGTGTATCTGAAAGGAGGAATCGAACACTGTTAGATATGGTTTGGTCCATGATGGGATTTGCAAGTTTGTTGATTTTTTTTGGAGGTTATGCACTTAAGACTGCTTGTTATGTTTTGAACAATATTCTAAGCAAGTATATAGCAAAAACACCAAATGAGATATGGATTGGGCGCAGGCCGATGCTCTCTCACTTTAGGTTTTGGGGGTGTTCGGCTTATATAAAATGTTTGCAAGCAGAAAAGCTTGGACCTAGATCCCATAAATGCTTATTTGTAGGGTAGCCTAAGAAATGAGAGGATATTACTTCTACCTTGCTGAAGAATAAAAGATGTTCATCAGCAATAAAGCAGCCTTTTTTAGAAAATAGTTTCTTATGGAAGGACTAGTTGTTTTTAATGTTGAGCTTGGTGAAGTTCGATAGGTGGAAGAATCGATACTTTTTGATGAACCTATAGAACTAAATTTGATAAGATCAAGTACAGAGCCTATTATAGATGCATCCTCAAAGAGATCCGATAGAGTACCACATCACCTGGACTGATACTATGGTCTATTTGTATGGGATGGTGATCCTATTGAACTTAATGAGAATAATGATGATCCGATCATCTACATGGATGCCATGTAGAGATCTAACTCCGATAAGTGGCTAGAAGCTATGAAGTCTGAAATGGAGTCCATGACGATCAACAGTATATGGACACTGGTTGATCCACCTGAAGGGGTAAAATCCATTGGGTGTAAGTGGATTTTCAAAAGAAAAAAAGGTATAGATGGAAAGGTGGAGAACTATAAAGCCCGTTTGGTTGCTAAGGAATATCATAAGCATTATGGTATTGACTATGACAAGACATTTTTTTCAGTGGCAATGCTCAAGTTCATTCAGATTATGCTTGCGATAGCAGCACATCTAGACTATGAGTTCTAGCAGATGAAATAAAGACAGCTTTCCAAAATGGAGAGCTAGACAAAGAGGTGTATATGATACAACTTGAGGGTTTCACATCCACAAACGAGTCTAAGGTGTGCAAGCTTTAAAGATTTATCTATGCATTGAAGTAGACATCTTGGAGTTGCAGCATGTATTTTGATAAAATGATCAGAACGTATGGCCTCGTTAAGAATGGAGAAGAACCCTGCATGTATAAATGGACTAATGATTCTATAGTCATATTTTTTGTTTTGTATGTGGATGATATTCTCTTCATCGAGAATGACATTCCTACATTATAGGGAATAAAGATTTTATTGTCATCTCAATTCTCCATAAAGGACTTGAAAGAAACTTTCTACATCCTAGGGATGAAGATCTATAAAGATAGATTTAAAAGATTGCTTGGGTTGTCCTAGTGCACGTACATTGATACCATGCTGAAGCAGTTCAGCATGGCAAATTTCAAAAAAGGTTATCTCTCGATAGATCATGAAATTTCTCTCTCGAAGTGGAATTGTTCGACAACTCCTTAAGATAGAGAGTGTATGAGTAGAATTCTATATGCTTCGATAGTGGATTCTATTATGTAAACCATAACATATACGAGACCAAATGTGGCATACTCACTAGGAGTAGTGAGTAGATACCAGTCTAATTTGGGTGAGAATCACTAAAAGATTGTAAAGATAATTCTAAAGTATTTGAGAAATGCTAAGGACCAGTGACTCATATATGGAGAAGCTGATTTGAAACTTATGGAATATACTGATTCTAGTTTTCAGTCAGATCATGATGATAGTAAGAGTGTGTCATGTGTTTATCCTGAATGAAAGAGTGGCTTGGTGGAAGAGTTTCAAGCAGCACATTATGATCGATTCTATATGCGAGGTGGAGTATGTCATAGCATCCTATGCTTCGAAGAAAACTGTGTGGCTATGAAAGTTCATTAGTGAGCTAGGAGTGGCACTCTCCTTAGATGATCCAGTTCTGCTTTACCGTGATAGCACTGGAGCCATAGCTCAAATGAAGGAGCCGAAGGCACATTAGTGCACCAAGCATATTTTGCATCACTACCACTTTGTACGAGAGATCATAGAATGAGATGATGTCAAGCTTCAGAAGATCAACGAAAAGGAGAACATGATTGACCCATTAACTAAAGCCATCGAAATCAAAGAGTTCGATAATCATAAACAAAAAATGGGTATTCTATACTATTCTGATTGGCTTTAATCTAAGTGAGAGTTTGTTGGGTATTGTATCCTAAAGCTAATCATCTAGATTATAGATAGCTGAGCTGATTATAAATTTATACTTAAATTATAAATAAATAAAATTATTATTCTTGCATTTCATCATATTTGCACATGTTTCTATAATGAACTCTTCTATGATGAAGTCCTTAGGACTATTTAGACTCGATAAAGGAAGATTTATCATTTAGTCCTTAAACTTGATCATGATCAAATGATACATTGTTACCTAAGATGACAACATTTATCGAGTGTAGGTCATTGCATGCCATATTCATTGATTATCCTCTTAACCAAGGAGTATGGAGATACTGGTATGGCATGCAGGTGAAGTATAGGGGTACATTTTACTGAACATGACCTAACTACAGAGCTCTCTACTACTAAGAGTTGCTTGCGAAGGATATGGGTTTAAGTGTCCCTTAGATCTAAGATTCCTATGGTGACTTGAAAGCAACTCACTGCACCTTGGTACCAAACTATCTGAATTTCTAATTTAGTGATGGAAGGTTACTAGGTGTAGTCAAGTACTTATAAAGTTGGTGTATGAGTCAAAATAGAATTGACCCCTCCAAGTGTTGGAGCAAATGCATTACTATATTTCAATTTAGCAAATCCTCGATCGAGGTAGTCCATATGATGGACACTAAATTTTGAAATACAATATGACTGAATTTTTATGATTGGCGGTTAAACCCTAGTTCGTCCTTTGAGCATTGAGGTCAAGGGGATGAATTATACGGTAACCATATGCCATAGGTTCGTTGATGTTGCATTGCGACTATTCAATCTTTCTGGACATCGGGTACCATTGCTAGATGATAACATCGACTGGTATAGAAAATTAGTTTCTATGCTATGGGCTTTGGATTCGAACATATGGGATCACACACAATAGGAGTTCCTACATGATTTGATGGCTAATCTATAGTCTTAATGGTCTGGGACTTTATGGTCAAGAGTCCCAATGGTTGGGGCTTTATAACTGGGAGTCCCACTGGACATTGACTTTGCCTTCGCGAGTTACACTGAATTGGGATTCTAATATTATTGGAGGATTAATTAGCAATTAGATTGCTAATTAGCTTAATTTGATTAAGCGATGAGGATTTGATCAAATCTAATTTGTTGGAGGATTTTTATACTAGCAGAAGACATGATAATGTAGGCTAAATTAAAGGTCATCAATGGTTGAGGTCGAGGTTTTATTTCAGACTGAGCTTGAAGCCATCAAAAGATAGAAGCCGGGGTCACAATGTAGGCTAAATTGAAGGTCATTAAAGGCTGAGGCAGAAGTCTTACTTCAAGCCAAGCTTGAAGTCATCAAAAGATGGAAGCCAAGGTCATAATGTAGGTTGAATTGAAGGTCATTGAAGGCTGAGGTTGAGATCCTATTTAAGTCCAAGTTTGAAGTCATCAAAAGATGGAAGCCAGGGTCATAATATAGGTTGACGGAAGGTCTTTAGAAGACTGAGGCTGAGTTCATATTTTAGGTCGAGCTTGAAGTCATCAAAAGATGGAAGCCTGGGTCACAATTTAGGTTGATTGAAGATCTTCAGAAGGCTGAGGCCAAGATCCTATTTCAGGCCAAGCTTGTCATCAAAAGATTGAGGCCAGGATCAGAATTTAGGCTGATTAAAGATCTTCAAAAGGCTAAGGCTGAGGTCCTAATTTAGGCTGAATTTAAGATCATCAGAATACTGAAGTCCCCACTCTCAGCACCAAGTTGTTAATTCACATAATCAAGAGATGGTCCCCCCTACATGCCATGAGGGGATAGCACCTGACATGATTCCTGAGGATATTCCAATGGGCAAGCAAAATATCTCTGATAGCTTCCTACTCTCCCATGACTAACAACCCATGATCCATCCTAATAAACTCTCATCCAAACAAATTCTAGATGCCTTCTATAAAAGTAGTAAAAAAGAGGAATCCCAGGGTATGCAAACTCATCTCTCCAAAAAATACTCATCTTCTTCCTACTATTTAAAGAAAAATTGACTTGAGCATCGAAGGATCTCCATCGAAACCAACTCTGGTCAAGAACTTCTCTTATAGATATGGCCATGACCATCCCATCATTATTGACTTGCCATCATCGCCTAACTCCATCGACCTGACCTAGAGATGGATTTCTGCATCAACAGATGGAGCTAGAAGAATGACCTTTGAGCCCATTTATGGGAAATGAGCATCCAGCGAGAGGAGCTCCATCATGTTGCTCTAATGCTAAGGAGATCTAGCATCCATCTTCAATAGGTCTCATCTAGGCTCAAAACTGGGGGGCTCCAAATAGAAGAAATTTTGATTGGAAAAAAAGATCTAGACAAAGAGGAAGATCTGATACCAAATGATGCGCAAGATCTCTTGACGTTGTTGAGGCTAAAGGAATATTGGGGTTTCCTAAGGACAGAGACTGGGGCTTGATGTAAAGTCTCAGAGGATCACAGAGTGTCCAGGGATGTCGAGGGCCTTGGACTGGTAGATCTGTGAGGGGGTCTTCTTGGGATTACTTTGAAAGCATTATATGGATGAGTGCTTCTAGATCCTAGGAGAGGTTTGGTGAGTTGAGATTGTATCTCTTCTATTGTTCTTTCTCGATAGTGAAGCATTGCATGTCCCATAGATGTAGGCACTTGGGCTGAATCATGTATATAGTTGTGTTCGTTTGTCTTCTTCTATCTTTCCATAGCAACAGATGGTGCCACATCTTCTATAAATGATCTTAGGCAAATGATCCATGTTCTGCAATTATGGATCTATCCTAATAGTGGTATCAAAGTCAGGACGAGTCAGGTTGTACCAGGCGTTGCTGTGGTGGTGATCAAGTTAGAAGAAGGGCACAATCAAGGTGGATGCTCTCATGTACAAGAAGAAGCCAGATGGAGCTCAGTGCGACGTTGAGTTCTAGATGGAGATGGATCGAGCATGAGACTTAGTTAGGAATTGAGCAGCCTGGCTTGACTCTCACGTTTGCCAACCATGAGTAGCAAGCAGTAGCCTCAGGACATGGGGACAGTATCATATAGGAAGCTCTTAGATTTGAGGTGGAGTCGAAGATTGAGTCATGGTGGAGAATGTTGGAATCTTGCACCTTGAGATTCGGTCCACAATAAACCAAGAATGATATTTAAAAGCCACAAGAAAAGAATCATCTAATACAGTCGGGCTGGCTCGGATACACAACTAATCTAGCTCAGGGTGAGATCGAGGTAGCTTGAGGCGGATCCGAGCCGGCTCTCTCAGGTGGACAGAAAGCTATGCTCGGGAGAGATGCAGTCAAGCTAGCCCAACTGTGGATCGAGCCAACTCGATGGAGGCAAACAGCATGGATGAACAGCATGCACAGGCATGCATGTAGAAGTCTTTTTATGGGTTCTACAGTCCTTAACTCGTGGACTAGGTCTAGTCATGGGGTCTATGGAGTTGTTGTGCTATCTAGCAGCCAGGAGAGCATGCAGGAGCTGATCGGATGGCTATTAGATTGATCAAGATTTATAAGAAAACCAAGCAACCTAAGAAGAAAGGACTCTCGGAAAAACCTCTTAGGCGGTGCAAAGATAGGGCAAAGAGCACTGGAGTGCTGCAGTAGCACCTCCCTAGAGGCACAGGGGACTGAGAGAGGCTCGACGGTATAGCAGTCGAGGAGAGTATCTCATCATATTATTCCAAAGGCTTCTTAGGAAGATCAAGCACCAGGTATCAAGGAGAGCTAGGGGTCTCAGGGAGCATCAGGAGCATCAAGGAAGTCGAGAGTGTCCTAGAATGGTTCGAATGCCTAGGGATAGAGGCTAGGGCTTGATGTAGAGGCTGAGAGGATCATAGAGTGTCCAAGGATATCGAGGGCCCTAGACTGGTAGAAATGTAATCTGGATTACTTTGAGAGAATTGTATGGATGAGTGCTTTTGGATCCTAAGAGAGGGTTGGTGAGTTGAGATTGTATCTCCTCTATTATTCTTTCTCGATAGTGAAGCATTGCATGTCCCATGCATGTAGGCACTTGGGCAAAACCATGTATATGGTTATGTTCATTTGTCTTCTTCCATCTTTTCATAGCAATAGGTGGTGTCATATCTCGTACAGGTGATCTTAGATGGATGATCCATGTTCCGCAGTTATGGACCTACCCTAACAATAACAAAGATGATCTAAACTAGCAAAGATGTCATAGGATCCAGATAGAAAATATAATCATGAAAATTTTTTAGTTATATTATATTTTTATTTAATTCTTTTGAATTCTAGAAAGAATCAAGCATTAGAGGTGGGATTTTCATTTGCACTTCAATATGCTGGGCAAAATCTAGTTTGAGAGTTTCATAAATAGGAGCAAATTTGATGCCCAACAAAGGTATCTTTATCTACAGCATCCCTTGAAAAGGGAGTTCGATTCCACTGATTCAAAAAAAAAAAGGACAACAAAATATGAATGAAGAAAGAGTGGGGGGGGCCGGGGGCGGTGTCCGCAGGCCTCTCCCCAGCCCCTGCGACTTCGGCCCACCTCCCCCATGCCCTTCGCACGTCCGGTCGGCCTCCCCTGTGCCCATTGTGTGTTAGGCCAACCTCCTCTAGGCCCAAGCCCAAGCGACTCTAGCCAATCTTCCACCTCGTTGTGAGCCCAACCGAGCTTCTTTCTCCCCCAAGAAACTTTGGCAATCTCCTCTCTCTCGTGCACCTATGCATTTTCGACTGACGTCCCCCCACCACGCTCACAAGCATGGCCCACGATGTTGCCGACATCCTCCTCCCCCACGCTCCTAGACATGGCCTATAATGGCACTGATATCCTCCTGCCCTATGCTCCGGGGTGTAATGCGGCGACCCCTCCAATCTCCTCTCTCCCATGCATCCAGGCACACCCCCTACTGCCTAGCTTCTCCCCTGTGTGCCCCCTTCAGTCGAGCTCCTCTAAGTGTGTGTGCACGATCGAACCCATCATAGTGGCCCACGACAATGCCGAGGCCCTCCATCGTGATCTCAGGCAATGCTGATCTCCATCAAAAAAAAGGGAAGAAGAAGAAAAGAATAAGAAAAGGAGGAAAGAAGCCAGCCAGCCAATCCTCTCCTCTACTATGCCTGTGCATGTCTGGTGGTGTCCTCTCAACAACATTGACCCTCTCCCCCACATGCCCAGGCGTGAACGAACCTACCATGATGATGTTAAGATGCATGCACCTCCAGTGCTGCTAAACCTACCACCAAGCAACCCTCGAAGTCCTCATGAGGCCTATGCACTCCTAAATTGGCCGAGGTCCCCCACGCGCTGAGGTCCGTGCAATTTCAGTGTGGCTGAAGTCCCTGCACATGCATTGGTTTGACCTTTTCCAAAGTTCTTGCATATGCATCTCATGTCATATGACACCAAAACTGATTTGGAGCAACCTCGAAGCCACCCACAAAATGCCACAACCCCTGCACACGACTCTATGAATTTCACCAACTAAAGCCAAGTTTTTAAAAAAAGAAGAGAGAGGGAGAGAAAAAAAAGAGGGAGACAAAATCTAATCTAAACTAAAGTATTCCAAAGCAAAAGTCCATAGCAAGAAGAGGTCAAACAAAACCCATGATCTCCCAAATAGAAAACTCATGGTAAGAGACTTTTAAACTTCTATCCATTATTAATTTTCTTTTTCTTTTTTCTTTCTCATAGGGTTATAGGACATCAAAACCAAGCTCAAATTTAAAGTTAATCAAGACTAAGTTCAAGAAACTAAGGCTGAAGCTGAAGTAAAAATAAATGCTGAAGCTGAAGTTGAAATCTAGATCAATCTGAGGTCATGTTTAAGACCAAGTCGGGGCCAAAATCGATGCAAGATCGCTCCAAACTAAGAAGGCCCTTCTGAGATCATGGAAATGATCCGATCAGGAGCATACTATATAAAGAAGCTCAAAGAGGCTACACTCCCATAACCATAGAATTTAAAAAATTTATGAATGTACTATCAGTAATCTCATTTCAATAAAATTCTCTTACTTTAACATTCTTATTTTTGGTGCAAAACTATACAATGATAGAAAATTATCCAGCCAAACATCATTTTCAAATAAAAAAAAAAGACCTCTGATTATTTAAGATAGGGGGTTAACCTCATCATAGCGAAGATAAAGGCCTTCGAATATTTAAGATAGGAGATTAACCTCGTCCAAGCAAGGGTGAAGGCCTCCGATTATTTAAGACTGGAGGTTAACCTCATTGCAGCGAGGGTAAAGACCTCTAGTTATTTAAGGCCTTCGATTATTTAAGACAGGAGGTTAACCTCATCCTAGTGAGAGTGAAGGTCATTGATTATTTAAGATAGGAGGTTAGTCTCATCGCAGCGAGGGTGAAGGCCTCCAGTTATTTAAGATAGGAGGCTCATCACAGTAAGGGTGAAGGCCTCCGGTTATTTAAGATAGGAGGTTAACCTCATCCTAGCAAGGGTGAAGACCTTTGGTTATTTAAGATAGAGGGTTAACCTCATCCTAGAGAGGGTGAAGGCCTCAGATTATTTAAGATAGGAGGTTAACCACATCACAGTGAGAGTGAAGGCCTCCGATTATTTAAGATAGGAGGTTAACCTTATCTTAGCAAGGGTGAAAGTCTTCAATTATTTATGATAGGAGGTCAATCTCATCCTAGCGAGGGTGAAGACCTTCGATTATTTAAGATAGGAGGTTAACCTCATCACAGCGAGAGTGAAGACCTCTGATTATTTAAGATAGGGGATTAACCTCATCATAGCGAGGGTGAAGACCTTCGATTATTTAAGACAGAAGGTTAACCTCTCATCACTATGAGAGTGAAGGCCTTCGATTATTTAAGACAAGGGATTAACCTCATTGCAGCGAGGGTGAAGGCCTCCGATTATTTAAGACAGGAGGTTAACCTTGTCCTAGCAAGGGTAAAGGTGTTTGATTATTTAAAATAGGGGGTTAACCTAATCGTAGCAAGGGTGAAGGCCTTTGGTTATTTAAGATAGGAGGTTAACCTTGTCGCAATAAGGGTGATGGCCTTCGGTTATTTAAGATATGAGGTTAACCTCATCCTAGAGAGGGTGAAAGGCTTCAATTATTTAAGATAGGAGGTTAACCTCGTCATAGCAAGGGTGAAGGCCTTTGGTTATTTAAGATAGGAGGTTAACCTCATCCAAGCGAGGGTTAAGGCCTTAGATTATTTAAGATAGAAGGATAATCTCATCCTAGCGAGGGTGAAAGCCTCTAATTTTTAAACATGAGATTAAATATCAAGGTCTGCAAAAATCCGACCTTAGAAAATAGAGGCCTATAGAAATCTGAGCTTAGAATGTAAATATGTGCACAAATCCAGCCTTAGAATGTCAAGATCTACAGAAATCTAAGCTCAGAATATAAAGGCTTGTAGAAATCTAAACTCAAAATGATGAGGGCAAAATTGGATCTGAGCTAAAAGATAAAGACCTTTGAACAATTTCAATAAGAAACTTGAAGATTCTAAGTCTAAATCACAAAAAAGGACGTCTTCAACAAGTCTGATTTGGTATACTCCCTTCATCTGAAGCAAGGCCTGAACTCAAAAGTAGGGGGCTACTGTTGGAGGATTTTTATGCCAGTTGAAGACATGACAATATAGGTTGAATTGAAGGTCATCGAAGGCTGAGGCCGAGATTTCATTTCAGTCTGAGCTTGAAGTCATCAAAAGATGGAAGCCAGGATCACAATGTAGGCTAAATTAAAGGTCATTGAAGGCTAAGACTGAGGTCCTATTTCAGATCGAGCTTGAAGTCATCAAAAGATGGAAGTCAGGATCATAATGTAGGTTGAATTGAAGGTCATTGAAGGCTAAGGCCAAGGTCCTATTTCAGGCCAAGCTTGAAGTCATCAAAAGATGGAAGCCAGGATCACAATATAGGCTGATTGAAGTTTTTTAGAAGGCCGAGGTCGAGGTTCTATTTTAGGCCAAGCTTCAAGTCATCAAAAGATGGAAGCCAGGATCATAATTTAGGCTGATTGAAGATCTTTAGAAGGCTGAGGTAAAGATCCTATTTTAGGCTGAGCTTATCATCAAAAGATTAAGGCTAGGGTCAGAATTTAGACTGATTGAAGGTCTTTAGAAGGATGAGGCTGAGGTCTTAATTTAGGCTAAACTTAAGATCATAAAAATGCTGAAGTTCCCACTCTTAGCTCCAAGTTGTTAATTCACATAATCAAGAGACGGTCCCCCCCACATGCTATGAGGGGATAGCACCTAACATGATTTTTGAGGATATTCTAATGGGGGAGCAAAATATCTCTGATAGCTTCCTACTCTCCCATGACTAACAACTCACGACCCATCTTGACAAACTTGAAGGAACCAGATCTAGCGTTTCGCAGGTAGATCTTGAAACTTTTTCAAGATCATGCAGCAGAAGACTTAAATAAATTAAATATTTATTTAAATAAATATAAAAATATTTTAGATCTATGATTTATTACATGATCAAGACATGATATTAAATTAGAAATTAAAAATACAAAGAAAAGATTAACATGTTGATCGCATCAACATGCTACAATACTACATCTAATGTTGCTATAGAATAATAGATTAGATCTGATACCTGAACAAGTTAGATGTTCTAACATGCTGATCCAAGCTTGAGGATGAAGTCATGATCCGTATACGTGTCTGACCTCTAGGAGTCATCCACACGAGCCCACGAACATGATCTGAGATCTTGATGCAGGAAATCAGCACAGCATGCTAGTACTATGCTGATCTCTCTTTGATGGTCGATTCGATGCTTTCTTCTTTGAGACTTAGACTCTCCAAAATATCAAAAGAAAGAGGAGAGATTTCAAATCTGATACTCTTCCAAAAAAAAAAATCTCAAAAGGAGGAGAAGAGAAAATCAAAATAGCCCTAGAAGAAGATCCTCTTCTTCTTCTCTTTTCTCTCACCTAGACATATAGTTTGGTGTCTATGGAACCCTAATGCCCAAGGATTCTCTCCCTCTGATTTTTGCACATGCCAAAGATCTCCTAATGTTCTATGTTCCACAAAATAATCAGATCAAAATTCATCCTAAATTTATGGAAAAAGAAGAGTCCTTGTCTAGGTCAAAAACTAGACAAGGAAGGACTAGTTTCGGCAAGAGGTTGGGGCGCCCAACCCTTAGGCACCCCTTCTCTGATTTTTTGGGTGAATCCAGCAAGAATACATGTAAAAAATTCCATCTTTCTCAAATGAAATAAGGAAGAAAAAATAGGAGAGGGGCGGCACACTCAGAAGGAGGTGTTTTGGTTTATAAGGATTCTATCTCATAGAATCCTAAATGAAAACTAACTTCTCCTTTGACTAGGTCAACCACCAAATTACCATATAAGTAATAGATGGAGAGAAGGGGCATGCATGAAGACTAAAGAGAGACTCTCTATCACACAAAAAAAATAGAGAGAGTGGGCATGGGGCATGGGATATAGGAGGCACAAGGATAGGGAGTCCTAGTCACACTAGGACTCCTATTTTGACTTGGTCAAAAATTGGTTTCTCAAATCAAATTAAATCCGAAGTAAACCAACCTAATTAAATTAGGCCCTAATTCAATTAAAAACTTAATTAAATTAGATTTAATTTTAATTTAATTTTTTAATTAAATTAGAAAATTGTGTTGATTGGAGTCATAGTTGAACTAGGACTAGTTCTTTCCTACACTTGGCTCATCTAATAAGCCAATTGAACTTGATCCAATCAAGCCCAAACTAAATTTAACTAAATCATATTTAATTAAAATTAATCTCAACTCTCTAAATTAATCAAATTAAGTCAATTAGCAATCTAATTTCTAATCGATTCTCCTACAATGCTTGCACTAGGTTAAACATTAATCATATTGATTGTTTAATCCTAGAACAATTCTCAATCGTTAATCAACCATCTGATCAAATCATAAGCTTTACTACGTGTGACCTCATAGGTCTGAACCTAAGCTAGTATCATAGAAATATATTTATATACCAATCGAAGTAACCATCTAGCAATGGTACCCGACGGTCGGATAGGTCGAATGTGTAGAACAACATCCTTAGAATCCATGCGGATATAGTTTTCATATAATTCATCCTCTTGACTAAAATGCTCATAGGATACCTCAGAGTTCAATTGTCAACTCTAATCAAGTTATCCACATTGTATTTTAAAATATCAAATCCATCTGATGGATTATCCTGATCAAGATTTTGCTATATTGAAATACGGTCATACATTCTTCTCCAACTCTTGAAGTGGTCAATTCCATCTTGATCACACTCTGACTTTGCAAGTACTTGACTGTGCCTAGAAGCCTTCTATTACTGAATTAGAAATTTAGTTAGTTTGATACCAAAGCACAGTGAGTTGCTTGTAAGTCACTGAGGTGATCTCAGATCTAAGGGATACTTATACCTATATACTATCAGAGACATTCTCGACAGCAAAATGCTCTGAAGTTAATCATGTTCATTGATGATGTATCCATACATCTCACCTGTATGCCATACTTGTATCTCCATACTTCTTGATTTTGAGGACAACCAATCTATATGGCATACAGCGACCTATGCTCGATAGACGCTGTCGTTCTAATTAACAGCCTATCATTTTTTTATGAATAAATTTAAGGACTAATTGATAAATTCTCTCTTTACCAAAGCTAAATAGTCCTAAGAACTTCATCACAATAATGAAATTCATTAAAAGATGAATACTTTATGATGAAAAATATCAAAAATATTTTTTATTTATTAATGAATCAATTATAGGTACAATATAGCTCAACCATCAACCAGCCGACGACTGGCTTTGGAACACATTTTCCAACAAAACTCTTATCTGAACAAACTCTGGATTCCTTCTATAAAAGAGGTAAAAATGAGAGACCCCAGGGTACGCAAACTCTTCTCTCCAAAAAATGTCCATCTTCTTCCTTCTGTTGAAAGAAAAACTAATTTGAGCATTGGAGGGTCCCTACCAAAGCCAACTCCAATCAAGGACTTCTCTTACAGGTATGGCCACCATCGTCCCATCACCATCGATTTGCCATCATCACACAACTCCGTCGATCCAACCTCGAGAAGGATTTCTGCATCAACATGATTGAATTTGATTCAATTAGGTTTGACCCAATCAGGTCATGAGATGACCTAATCACTAAGGGAGGTTCAACCTTGATTTGATCAGGACCTGGATTTAATTAATTTCTAATTTGATTAGAGTTTAATTGAGTTGGGTTAAGCCTAATTTGATTTGGTTTATCCTAGTCTAATTGGGTCTAAAAAAATTTGGTTTGGTTGAAACCAATTTGGACTAATTCAAAGATAGTTTGAATTTCAAATCTCCTTGCGCCACCTTTGACTTTTCCATGCCTATTCTCTTACGCAAATTTAGAATTTGCATGAATGTTTCTCATGCCCAAAAGGAGATGTGCACCTCTTCTCTTTTCTACCCTGACTTGGTCTTGCATTGGATAAGGATGAGGTTTCATTTGAATTATGATTTCAAATGGGAGGTTGAAACAAGTTCAACCTCCCATCCTTATCTATTCACTACTCCACGGCCCCTTATGGTTTTGTCTTACATTTTTACACATTTCTGAGTGTGAGCACATAGAGGGAGAGTCCTTCTACATGTCAATTACTCTGTGGTTGGCAATGGAAGTGGATAAGAATAAATTGGAATTTGAATTTGAATGGTTGGTTGAAATAAGTTCAACCAACTCCTTATTGATTGCATGTGGAAATCCCATTGTTTTGTCACCCATTTAAGATGAACATTTTTGGGCATGTGTGGGATTACGTGAGGCATTTCCTAGTGAGAGAAAATTAGAGTGGGGCACATCCTTTTAGATAAGAGAAAAGTCAATAGGAGAGTACTTGCGCCACTATTTCTTTACCTCTTAACTCACACACATATTGAAAAGAAGTTTTAAATATGTGCATCAGCTCTATCTACGAAAGAGTTTCTTAGAAATTAAGGAGTAAGGCATGAGGATCTCTTGGTGGTGAGAACATTGGTTTTTGTCATAAAAAACCCTGAGAGTGGGACTCTAGGGCTTTGGGTGTGGGAGGTCCTAGGATTTCGACCTAGGGTTTGGGTGGTTAGTGTGAGCACTGTGAGTGCGCAATCACCACAAAACCTTCCACACAACCTCACCATCCTCCGAACTTTATCATCCAATATTTTGGAGCATCCTGGAGATCATGAAAAAGGTAGTCAATTGGATTGATCCAAATCAACTATCGAAGGCCTTGACGAGAAGCTAGCACTCCGATGAGCGTTAGGACCAGGAACTCCATGTGGACTCACCATAGAGGCCAAATGATTGTGTGGCTATAGCACAATGTGAGGGCTTCTTCCTATGATTTTGGATTGTGGAGATCATATATCCACACTCAGGTATTATATTCTGAACACCAATCAATTAGCAAATCTGATTTACTGATCGAATGTATTTAAATTTTTAATTACATATCAGCATGTCTAGATCCTTGTATAGGGCTATTGATGTGATCAATGCATGCATAAAATTAATTTTAGATTAATTTTGCTTCTACTATAATTCAAAATTCAAAAAAATTTTCAAAATGCATGCTTTAAATCTTGCATGATTTTCATCAAGGTCAACATGGAAATATCATTCCCAACCTGGAGGATGTCATCTGCATACAATACGAGGAAGACAACAGGGCTCCCACTAACCTTTTTGAGCACACAAGACTCTTTCTTATTTTTGATGAAATCAAATAATTTGATCACAACATTAAAATTGGTATTGTAGCTCCGAGACACTTTCTTAAGTCCATAGATGGACTTTTGCAGCTTGCAAACTATGAGCTCAGAAGTGACACTCCTAAGTCTTGAAAACATGAGAAGATAGATCATAGAAAGATGGGAGCGAGCTGGAAGAGAAATCAGCTCTCCTAATAAAGTTCAGAAACTAGGTTGGCTCATCCTAAGACTGAGCTGACTAAGTTGGAAACTGGGTCGGCTAGGTCTCAGAGGAAAATCCTAACAAAAATCTATATTTTTGGGTTATTGGCATGCTACACAACTGGGTCGGCTCATTTTTGGGCTATTGGCATCATACACAGGTCATTATAGTCCTAGACTGAGCGGACCCAATCGTAGGTTAGTCGGCTCAGTCTAAAGTTGGGTTGGCTCAATTTTCATAGGTTATTATTTTATGTACGTGGGTTGTTTGGGTTTAGAAAATTTTTCTATGAGCTTGGGCTTGACTTTTTATTAAGTATATATACTTAAAATAGGTCAAGGTTGTAATGAGGCTGAAATATACTGAAAAAAAAACTCTTTTCACCTAAAAATCTCTTCTTCTCTTCTTCTCTATTCCTTGAATTATTTGATCATGCTTTTGCAAAAATCTCTGGAAAGTACTTTCTTGTTGCTTGGCTAATCACCGGCAGCCACACCGATCCATGTAGGAAGAGCGCACATTTCTGACAATTGGTATCAGAGTAGTGTTGCATGGAAGGAAGGAAGACACCTAGGATTTACTGCATCCAGGATCTATTGCACCAGATTTTATTCGAAAACTTCTAGTTTGCTTTGTGGTTGTCTCTAGATTGAGATGGAGATTATTTACATGGAGGAACAATGATATAGAAGTTTGGAAAGAGGATCTTGGGCTAGTTAGATCTTCTTTGAATGATAGTTTTACTGATGTGTGTGATCGTGAACAATGTTAGGGATCTATTCTTGACTTATTTGAAGTCATGAGATCAAGTGGATTCAAGGTGGATTTTTAGAAGTTCGATGGCAAGGAGTACTTTACTCTATGGCAACAAAGAGTAAAGGACTTGTTGGTTCAGTAGAGGATCTACAAGATCTTGACAAAAGAAAGATCAAAAAAGATCAGTACTGAGGATTGGAACGAGTTGAAGAAAATTGCTTTTAGCACAATCTAGATGTGCTTAGCCAGTTAGGTTTTGCTCGAGATTTGTACAGAAACTACGGTAAAGAAGCTCTGGAAGGGACTGAAAAATATATACATGGAGAAGAACATGATGAATAAGCTATGGTTGAAAAAATAGCAGTATTGTCTTAGGATGCCCAAAGGCATTGATCTTGTTGCACATATCTAAAGGTTCAATCATGTGTGTTATGAGGTGATGAGTTTGGATGTGAAGATCGACAAGGAGGATCAGGCATTGCTGCTACTATGTTCTCTCCCAGATTTGTATAATGGTCTTATAATAACTTTAGTTTATGGAAAGAAGACCCTAAACTATGAAGAGGCTATTGGTGTGCTTAGATCAAATGAGCAAAGGGAAAAGATCTACAAGGAAGATCCTAAGTCTGAGATCTTGGCTATGAATGAAAGACAGGGAAGATCAAAGGAGAAGACAAGAGGAAAATCCAAGAGTAGGTCAAAGTCTAGCGATCAAAGGAAGATGACATTGAAAGTTATAAATGTCAACAGCCTAGACACCTGAGGAGAGATTGTCCCCTTTTAAGATCAGAAAAAGGGAAGGCCAGCAAAGAAGATGATACAGCTTCTATGAGCAGTGGAGAAGACTTGCTAGATGTACCAGATGGATCCATAGAGTGCGATGCTATGTGGATATTGGATTCAGCATGCATGTACCACTATACTTCTCATCGGATGTGGTTTGCTATCTACCAAAAGGCCGATGGTGGAAATGTTAGCCTTAGAGATGATCATCCATGCAAATTAGCTGGAATTGGCTCTGTCAAGATGAGGATGCCCAATGAGATCATTCATATATTATTAAATGTCAGGCATGTACCGGAGTTGAAAAAAAATTTGATTTTTTTAGACTACTTGGAGGAGCAGGGTTATATTTTTAGTAGCCAAGCTGGAAGTGGATGTCTAAAAGTTTTCAAAAGAGCTTTGATGGTGATGAGAGGTAAAAGACTGAGAAACAAAGTTTATAGAATGAAAGACTCAGTGGTAAATGATAGTGCAGAGATGCTAGCAACGGCACGGAAGGAGCAGATTTTGTATCAGCTTTGGTACTATCGGATGGGTCATATGAGTGATCGTGGGCTTAGTGAACTAAGCAGAAGAGGTATGATCCCAGCACAGAAGGAGGGCACAAATCTTTATGAGCCGTGTATCTTTAGCAAACAACATAGGATGAAGTTTGCCAGAAGTATCAAGCACTGTGAGGGAGTGCTAGATTTAGTGTACTCAAATGTGTGGGGACCAGCTTTTGTATCAGCTAGAGATGGGGCAAAATACTTTATCACTTTCATTGATGATTTCTCAAGAAAGATGTGGGTTTATCCGATCAGAGAAAAATCAAAGGTATTTGCTCGATTCAGAGCCTAGAGAGCTGAAGTAGAGAAGGAGTTAGGAAGACAGATGAAGTGTCTGAGGTCGGACAATGGAGGAGAGTATACTAGCCTAGAGTTCAGGAGGTACTATGAGGAAAATGGTATCAAACACCATTACGTGATGAAGATGACTCCCCAGTAGAATGGTGTCATGGAAAGGATGAATCGGACACTGACCAAGAAGGCATAGAGTTTGAGGCTGCAGACATCACTCCCAAAGTTCGTTTGGGGTGATGCTCTAACTTTTTCTTATTTTGTTGTGAACAGGTCCCCTGATTATAAGTGAATGGAGGCATTCCAGAGAAGATCTGAAGTGGAAAGAAGGTGGAGCTTGGCCACCTGAAAGTCTTTGATTGCACAGCCTATGCACATGTGGAGGCAACCGAGAGGAGCAAATTGGATCCGAAATCTTAAAAGATGACATTCATAGGGTATCCACAAGGAGTCAAGGGTTACCTACTTTGGGACTCTCAAGCACCGAAGTCAGTGATCAGCAGGAATGTTATCTTTGATGAGAAGAGCATCTTGAGGAGGTTTGGGATGGATGAAACTGAAAAAATAAAGGTGAACAGCAGTGGCCAGTCAGAGAATGATGGCGTGCAGATTACATCCACATACAAGAGTGTTCCTATTAAGGCAGAGCTAGACAGAAAAGTATTATCTCAGATTGAAAATCAGCATGGAGGGCCAACAGTTTAGATTGATGTGCAAGAGCAGTCACAGACATCAGGCAAAGATGTACCAGTGGGAGTGGCTTTGCACAAGCCCCAGCGTACTATTAGAAGATCGATCAGGTATGGCATTGATGAGGTTATCTCCTATGCACTCATCACTACTAATGGAGATCCAGAGAATTATGCAGAGGCCATGGAGAGTGAGGATCATGATTCATGGATACAGGCCATGATGGAGGAGATGGAATCACTTGAAAAGAATCAGACATGGTAGCTGATGGATCTTCTAAAGGGTGCTCGATCTATTGGCTTAAAGTGGGTGTTCACAAAGAAAGAAGCACCTTCAAAATAAGGTGGAGTCAGATTCAAAGCAAGGCTGGTAGCAAAGGGATACTCACAAGGGAAGGGATTGACTACACAAAAATTTTCTCTCCTATGGTGTGTCATACATCTATTCGAGTTTTGTTGTCACTGGTGGCACAGCATAACATGAAATTGGAACAGATGGATGTGAAGACAGCCTTCCTTCATGAGACTTTGGAGGAAAGAATCTACAAGAAGTAGCCAAATGGTTTCATGGAGATGGGATAAAAAGAAAATGTGTTTACTCAGGAAGTCTTTGTATGGCTTGAAATAATTCCCTCGTCAGTGGTATCGAAGGTTTGATAGCATTATCTTGAGCCAGAATTTTAGCAGATGTGAACATGATTGTTGTGTCGACGTCAAGGATGTAGATGAAGAGGATGTCGTGTACCTATTATTGTATGTAGATGATATGCTCATAGCCAGTAGAAGCATGGATGCTGTGAAAAGGTTGAAAAGGACATTATCATATGAGTTTGAGATGAAGGATTTGGGTCTAGCTGAAAAAATTCTTAGAATGGAGATTTGTAGAGATAGGTGCAATGGAGTACTCCATTTATCATAAGAAAAGTATGTCCAGAAGATTCTGGAGAGGTTTGGGATGGAGAAGGCCAAACCTGCAGAGACGCCATTGTCGATGAAGGAAAATCCTGATTTCCCGGATCAGGTTCGTTCAGATCTGATCGGATCGAGAGATATATTTCAAAAATTTTCTATTTGATTTAGATTAGATCTGGAATATTTTAGATCTGATCTTTATTATTTTAATAATTAAAATAAATTTAGATAAATTAAATCAAATTTAATTTACCTTAACGTAGGATAATCTTATTACCCATTGATGATCCTATAAGCAGCAAAAGATTCTGCATCTAGCCACGCAAGTACCAAGCCTCTACCGATATCCACTTAGGTTGGATCTAGAGATCCTCTTCTTCTCTATCATGTCTCCAAAAATTAGATCTGAATTTGATTTGGAGGATCTTCAAAATAGCTTTTGAAGATCAGCAGTTGTCCTTTGCAGCAGTGCAGCCTTCTAGCTTTCTGTCACCTTTCTCTCACCTGGATTGCACCAATCTTAGATCCCAAACTACTTTGGGCATGGAGAGGAGAGGGAGAAGATGGTCTTGGCATGGAGGAGGAGGAGAGAGGCAGCCTTGGGGTGTGGAGAATTATTCACCTCTTTGAGTTGGGCGCAGGGTCTTATTTATAGACTATGCGTGATCCAACTCCTCTTCTTCCCAACCAATCACAACCTCTTTGTGAAATCAGATCTAAATCTGATTGGTGGGAATAGAGTCCCTTGGATTCCATCCTTAGATGGTGCCTAAGACCAGTCAAACTTGGTTCTTAGGAGAAGTCTAATCGGAATCCAAAAAGGAGATGGAGTCCCTGTCCAACAGGGACTCCTAGGCGCCTCCAGCTTGGGCACACGCCAAGGGTGGCGTGCGCCCTCCTCCTTGCCAGGTTCTGGCAGGGGGACAAGCCCCCACCAGCTCTCCAATAGGTGCATGACACGTGGACAGAAGTCAAAGTATCAATGGTCAACATTTGACCAGTCAAAGGTCAACTTTTGACCAAAGTCAAAGGACGAGAAATGGTAGGTGACCAAAAATGGCAGGTTTTATCTTACAAAATAAGACAACCCTTTTCTGACCTGGACAAGGCTCCAGTCAGACCAAGTGAAGGCCTCTGATCGAGCACAAACTCCTTTGGCTCAGTCAGGACAACTATTTATGATAGTAAAAGAAGAACGTTAGGTTCAATCGAGTGCTAGCACGATTTTCTTGAACCTAATTGAATCTCATTCAGATCAATTGAACTGGATCAGTTCAATTGATGATCACCAGATTCAAACCCTTGTTTGTGTGACCCAGTTAGGTTCAGTTCTGTATGGTAATGGGATATGTCATGATCTCTATCATCGACATCATCGAAACTCCTTTCGATGGATCAGAACTCTTCTGATTCGAACAGCTAGAATGATCGATCATCTAAATCATTCTAATTGCTCCCAAAATCCACCAGTGACACCTAGCAGTATATGGTGGCAACCCATCAGAGCTGAATGCGAACCTCTTGGTGCAGCTACCTGTGTGATTAAGTTCTTCTATCTTGAGCCCCGATCAGATTAGGGTTAAGGTGAACTCGTCAAACCCTAGTTTCTGTCATATGATGTAATCATTCGATTCAAGTCCGATGTGAAAACCTAAATAGAAACTCTTTCTATTATTTCACTCTGCCATGGCCATGGGCTTCTGGACTTGATTCTCATGATCATCATAGGGCTGCTCCTCTACCACCGAGGTAGATAGATTCCATCTTGATGCAATCCAGTTCCTACAATGAACATGCTATAGCCAACATACACCTCAGGGTTCCATATGGCTAGGAGACCGAGTTATGGTGTAGTCAAACTATAACACCCTCAAGGTGAACTATCGATGCACCTCAGGTCAAAGAACCAGACACACCACTGCAGCATCGAGTCAGTCATTGACGAGAAGGTAGACTTCCTAATGACTACTCGAGGTGGTCACGCTCAGTGCCCTCATTCTCTAACGAGTACCTGTACTCTCGCTCTGGTGTCTCCACACCATAGACTCAAGACTCATCTACTAAAGAGAAGCGATTGTACACCAACCTTCCGGATCAATCACCATCCTCGTGATGATCCTATGGTCGGGAGCATTTTATGAGTTAATAATGATTATTCATGTCTTAAATTTTCAACTCTTGAAAATATGAATTATCATTACCATTAACTCAAAGGATGTATCACAGACACTAAATACACATATGTGATAGAAAATAACCCATTTTATTGATTTTAGTCAAAATTATAATTTTGCCCCTAGAAGTGTATTATAAGTGTCAGCCAATTCTGGCTTCTAGGGCACATATATCTAACAATCTCCCACTTATCCTAAAGCCAATTGGCTACAAATCTAAGTCCCATCTTCTTAAGGTGGTCTTCGATCTTTTGTTATCCCAATGGCTTTGTCAGTTGGTCTACCACATTATCTGTGGAGTTGACTCTCTTGATCTCGATGTAACCCTTCTCAAGGTAATCACAGATGAGGTGGTATTGCCGCTCAATGTGCTTGGATTTCTAGTGAGACCTCGGCTCCTTAGCAAGGGCTATGGCACCATTGTTGTCGTAGTAAAGGGGAATGGCATCTGATGGCATTACTCCAATTTCTGTAGAAAACTTCTTATACCAGAATGCTTCCTTCACAACCTCTGATGCAGCGATATATTCTGCTTCCATGGTGGAATCTGCTATCACGGTTTGCTTGGAACTCTTCCAACTGACAGCACCACCATTGCACACAAACAGACTCCCAGATGTCGACTTTCGATCATCTACATTGGACATAAAATTCGAGTCTGTATATCCCTGAACTTGGAGTTCTCCGTTACCAAAGACCAACATCATATCCTTAGTTCTTCTTAAGTACTTAAGGATACATTTCACAGAAGTCCAGTGTTCTTCACCTGGATTTGACTGATATCTGCTTGTGACACTCACAGCATGGGCTATATCAGGTCGTGTACATAGCATGGCATACATGAGGCTCCCTATTGCAGAAGCATAAGGGATCTTGCTCATGCATTCTATTTCCTCAGGTGTGCTAGGGCACATCTTCTTGGAAAGATGAATACCATGTCTGAAGGGTATTAATCCCCTCTTAGAGTTTTCCATACTAAACCTCTTTAGTACTTCCTCTATGTACATCTTCTGTGAAAGTCCTAGCATCCTATTCGGTCTATCCCTATAGACCTTAATTCCTAGAATAAAGGATGCTTCACCTAGGTCTTTCATGGAGAATTCCTTGGACAACCATATTTTGACTATCGTCAACATGGGAATATCATTCCCAATAAGGAGGATGTCATCCACGTACAATACGAGGAAGACAACAGCGCTCCCACTGACCTTTTTGAAGACACATGGTTCTCTTCATTTTTGATGAAACCAAATATTTTGATCACATCATTGAAATGAGTGTTCCAGCTCCGAGATGCTTGCTTAAGTCCATATATGGACCTTTGCAGCTTGCAAACCTTGTGATCAGTATCACTGGATGTGAAACCTAGCGGCTGTTCCATATAGATATCTTCCTCAAGATATCCATTTCAAGAATGCCGTTTTCACGTCCATTTGCCATATTTCATAATCGAAATAGGCTGCAATGGCAAGCAATGTGCGGATGGATTTTAGCATAGCCACTGGGAAAAAGGTATCCTGATAGTCAATGCCTTCGCGTTGACTATAACTTTTGCACTAGTCTAGCCTTGAATGTCTCCACATTTCCATCTGCACCAATCTTTCTCTTGAAGATCCATTTACAGCAATAGGTACTATACCTTATGGTGCATTGATGGTATGATATATCGTTAAGACACCGTGTTTATCAGTTTAATCCGACTTCTTAAAATCATTGAAAATGCGTAGATAGCAGTGAGTCGGGTCGAATCCACAGGGAAGGTAGTATTTTTAGATTTGAAATCTTTGATTTTTGAAAAGAAAAAGAAAGAATTTGAGTTTTGGGATCAAAAAAGTGAAGTCGGAAAATTAAAAATAAAAATTAAAAGGTGCAGAAATTTAAACTTGGTACTAAGATCTACTAGTTAGATCTTAGCATCTACTTGCAAAGCAATAATAATTAAAGTGCAGAAATTAAATTATAATAAAAATAAAAAGTAAGAAATTAAAATGCAAAAATAAAATTTTTATTAATTAAAATTTTAAAATTTAAATATATGAAATTTAAAAAAAGAATAAAATAGCCTGATCTCTGATCTTGGATCGGCATTGGCAGAAAGATGGTGTAGAAGCCTGGCTCTTCTTCTCGGCACTCGTTGCTTCGAAGCAGCCTTTAACCCATAGCCTGGCTTCGCCCTGTACCAAAGCTTCACCTTGATCGGAGATGTTGATTTCTGGAAGGCCTGGGGTCCTTTTTATAGAGCTAGGAGGGCTGGATATTTTTTTTTCTAAAGGCAATATGGGACTAATAGCCTTTGTAATCATCAAAATACAAAAGAAATTTGGAATAAAATTTGAATCAAAATAGCTCTGATATGACTCTGGTAAATCTGGTGAAATCCTAGCCATTCAATAGGAATCCAACGGTCCAAAAATCATCAAAATCGGATGCATATCAGCCCAGATCGGGTCGGATTAAATTCTGGCCGTTGGATCGCGCTTGATGGAGGAAATCTGGCCGCAAATCATGCTTCGGAGAGTCTTGATCACCGTCGGAGCATTCTGGACCGTTGGATCTTCATCACTTGGTTTTTTGGCCATCGGATCGCATGCTAGATCGATGATAGAATTTGAATCAAATCCTAAAAATAACCACCACCGTTCCGATCTTGACCGCAATCAACCGCAGCCGTCCGATCGCGCAATTACTGTTCCCATGGACTGCGTGGACCGGCCGCACCGCACACCACAGCCAATCAGCGCTCTTGTCGCTAGGTGAAAAGACCAAAATACCCTGTGAGCCGCGATAAATTTCTGTGGACCCTTTAAGGGTCTAGGTCCACCACGTGGCAATCTCTGATTCATCGGATTTCTGCTGAGCTGGCGGTCCACGCCTGGATCGTGGACCGACTGATGGCTTAAATCAACGGCTGAGTCGGCTTTGATGGCTTGGCTTGGCTTGGTGGCTCGGCTTACGGAGCCGACTGAGCCATTTTCTTTTTTATTTAATTTTTATTTATTTTATATCTTTAAAAATTCATATCTTTTCCATTTTAGCTCCGTTTTACTTCAAAATTTATTTTGTTATGATCAAAAAAATGAGCTCTTTCTATTGATAATAAAATTTTATTTTTTAATTTTTATTATTTTTTAATTAATTTTTTAATTAATAAAAATATGAATTTTTCAAAAATTATATATAAATTGATTAATAATTTTTAAAAATTAATATAAATTAATTAATAAATTAATACTTTTATTGATGAATTTATGATGCTTATCACACCCCCAACTTAAGCTTTGCTCATCCTCGAGTAAAGAAAGAATTTAGTTTTAAATACCTTTTAACTTTAGAGTTTCGAATTTTACCTAAGCAATTTTCAAAATGGCCATTGATATTCAGTAGAGCTTAAATGAGATATATCATTGGGGTATTAATACTTATCAATAGAAAAATTAAGTAAAGAACATTAAATTTTTTAGAACTTTTTCTAAATTATCCTATCTTTATCTCTGATTTGTCTAAACTTTCATATAGGCAAGTGTATTGCTACTTCCATCCTTCATTTATTAATTTTTATTTTTACATTGCCCACTTTTTGATGTGAATATCATTGCTTACTTAGGCAACGGGACCCGGTTACTCGGTGGGAAACCAATATTTTTTTTTTTTTTTAACGTTGTACCACTATTGAGTGTCTTAACTCCTTAAGCTTTCTATTTGATCCATGTAGCGAGTCTTGGGCCAATGACTCCCAAACCAGTTGGCTTTAGGGCACTAGGTATAGAATACCCCTCGGGCTTACTAGCTCGAATCAAATAGGCTACGAGTTAAGACTAGCTTTACAACGAGCTTCTTTGCCCTTCCCACCTTTTGATGCGAAACTCAATGCTTGCTTAGGCAAAGAGGCCCGGTTACTCAGTGAGAAGTACTTGGAAACTATTTTATTAAAATAAATTTTTATATGAAGAAACGTATAGTTACCCTACACAAGCCTATAAAAAGTAGACTTTTCTTTGATGCTAGTAGAAATAATTAGAAATGCTCCAAAAAAAAACTTTTTATGTTCTAGACTTAACTCTTTATTGAATTTTCTTAATACTTGATTCCTCAATATCTCATAGATTCTCTGATCTGTGCATCAATTTTCTTTTAAAAATGCTTAGTTTAATTCGATTCTTAAGCATAATCAAGTATCTAAATACTAAATACTAACTTTTTTGAGGACTTAAAATTTTAAAATTTTTATTTTTTCTCTCCCCCCAACTTAATCGACATTGTCCTCAATGGAGAAGAAAAAAGAAAAAATAAAGGATGTAATAAAGAACATGGAAGAATACACCTAACTCAGTATATTTTTGGTCCAGCACATGCCTTTGAAAATTTGAGCTCTTCCTCCAACTTATTCAAATTATCCTAAAAAAAATAAACTAAAAAGATAAATTAGATAAAAACTAAATATTGGGTTGCCTCCCAACAAGCGCTAAGTTTACCGTCTTCAGCCAGACACAATGCAGCTTACTATCCTGTGTCGAATATTGGATTGACAAATTCCAATGGTTTTGGATTGCCAATCTCAGAAAGTTGATTTATAATCCCATTATTGATATATTCATTATTAATTTTAGGGATATAATTTATGATTCCATTCTCAGACCCATGTTTATTAAGAATTTCTCCTATTTGTTCTTCTAAAATGCTCATGAATGGAGTTTTAGGAGTTAAGTTTGATTCAATGGGTGCTGGAATGGTGACTAAAGGCTGTTTTAATTTTGGAGGTAAATTAATGTGATCTTGCTTAAATAACTCCATTGATATTTCATTACATGCCTCTTGATTTTTGTAAGAAGAACCAGCTTCTAGGGTTGAAGGGAATAGGACATTAGGTTTATAAGTCTCGGGTAAATCATCTATTCTCTTTTTCCCTATTTCTATCTCATTTAAACTGGAACTAGCATCAGTACTAATTCCTGGCTTGGGTTCTTCTATGTGGTTAGTCTCAGTACTAACCAGTTTTTCTAAATTTTTATTTTGGCTAGCATCAGTACTAGCCTCTCTCACCTGATCTTGGTATGGGTCCATAAGAATCCTATAGCTTTTAAGTTCAGGAATTACTTTGGTATTCTCAAATTGGGATTCTTAGGTGAGACATTAAATTGATAACTTGGATCCAGGTGGATTGGTGGACATTAGGTGGGTTGTTTGAAATTGGTAGGTTCGGTAGTTGATCTAGTTCTCTCCTCATGTTAGACTCAACTAATTATCCTATTTGAGCTTCTAGTCTGGCGATAGATTGCTGTTGAGTTCAGAATTCAATTATTGAAGTTGGTTAAATCTATCATCAGCTAGATTGGTCTGTTGAGGAGGTGGGTATGAAGGCTGATTATAATATGATGGCTGGATAAACTGACTAGGCTGACCATTATTATAGGCATAAGTTTTGGTATTGGGGCCTATTTTGATAGTTTTGGATAGGTAAAATTTGGGTCTGAGCCTGAGTCTGTTGGGATGTCCAAGAAAAATTATGGTGGTTACTCCAATCTGAATTATATGAATTTGAAAATGGAGTCATTAATCAATTTGGAGTATCCTTGAGTAGCTTGAACTTGTTCTTGGATAAAATATGGAAACTGTGCAGTCATAGGATATTCACTCACATGATGGGTTGGGCTAGCACAGATTGAATAAATCTTCTGATAATTAGAAGATGATGTGAATTGTGCAGGAGATTGTTGACCTAGGGTTAGGAGTTGATCTAATTTCTGAGCAAGAA
>QRFJ01003225.1:65435-152956 GCA_006176705.1 Cocos nucifera
TTATTCTGAAGCAAGGCCTGAACTCAAAAGTAGGGCGCTACTGTTGGAGGATTTTTATGCCAGTTGAGACATGACAATATAGGTTGAATTGAAGGTTTCATCGTAAGGCTGAGGCCGAGATTTCAGTTCAGTCTGAGCTTGAAGTTCATCAGAAAGATTGGAAGCCAGGATCACAAGTAGGCTTAAATTAAAGGTCATTGAAGGGCTAAGACTGAGGTCCTATTTCCAGATCGAGGCTTGAAAGTCATCAAAAGATGGAAGTCAGGATCATTAATTTGTAGGTTGAATTGAACGTCATTGAAGGCTAAGGCCAAAGGTCCTATTTCAGGCCAAGCTTGAAGTCATCAAAAGATGGAAGCCAGGATCACAATTATAGGCTGATTTTTTGAAGTTTTTTAGAAGGCGCAGGTCGAGGTTCTATTTTTAGGGCCAAGTTTCAAGTTCATCAAAAGATGGAAGCCAGGATCATAATTTAGGCCTTGATTGGAAGATCTTTAGAAGGCTGAGGTAGATCCTATTTTAGGGCTGAGCTTATCATCAAAAGATAAGGGCTAGCGGTCAGAATTTTAGACTGATGAAGGTCTTTTAGAAGGATGAGGCTGAGGTCTTTAATTTAGGCTAAACTTAAGATTCATTAAAAATGCTGAGTCCACTCTTAGCTCCAAGTTGTTAATTCACATTAATCAAGAGACGGTCCCAACCACATGCTTGAGGGGATAGCAACCCTAACATTTTTGCAGGATATTCTAATTGGGGAGCAAAATATCTCTGATAGCTTCCTTAACTCTTCCATACTAACAACTCAGACCATCTTGACAAACTTGAAGGAACAGATCTAGCGTTTCGCAGGTAGATCTTGAAACTTTTTCAAAGGATCATGCAGCAGAAGACTTAAATAAATTAAAATATTTATTTAAAAAATATAAAAATATTTTTAGATCTATGTATTTATTACATGAATCAAGACATGATATTTAAATTTTAGAAAAAAAATACAAAGAACAAGATTAACATGTTGATCGCATCAACATGCACAATACTACATCTAATGTTGCTATAAGAATAATAGATTAATTTGATACCTGAACAAGTTAGATCGTTCTAACATTTGCTGATCCAAGCTTGACGGATGACAGTCATGATCCGTATCGTGTCTGACCTCTAGGAATCATCCACACAGCCCACGAACATGATCTGAGATCTTGATGCAGGAAGTTACTCAGCCAGCATGCTAGATACTATGCTGATCTCTCTTTGATGGTCGATTCGATGCTTTCCTTCTTTGAGACTTAGACTCTTTCAAAATACTCAAAAGAAAGGGAGATATTCAAATCTGATACTCTACAAAAAAAAATCTCAAAAGGAGGAGAAGAGAAAATCAAAATAGCCCTAGAAAGAAGATCCCTTTATCTCTTCTCTTTTCTCTCACCTCTAGACATATAGTTATGTGTCTATGGAACCTAATGCCCACAGCGATTTCTCTCCCTCTGATTTTTTGCAACATGCCAAAGATCTCCTAATGTTCTATGGTTCCACAAAAATAATCAGATCAAAATTATCCTAAATTTATGGAAAAAGAAGAGTCCTCTTGTCTAGGTCAAAAACTAGACAAGGAATGGACTGTTTTCGGCAAGAGGTTGGGGCGCCCAACCCTTAGGCACACACCTCTCGTGATTTTTTGGGTGAAATCCGCAAGAATTACATGTAAAAAAATTCCATCTTTCCTCAAATAATAAGGAAGGAAAAATAGGAAGAGGGGCGGCACAACTCAGAAGGAGGTGTTTGGTTATATAAGGATTCCTATCTCATAGAATCCCTAAATTGAAAACTAAGCTTTCTCCTCTTGACATGGGTCAAACCACCAATTACCATATAAGTAATAGATGGAGAGAAGGGGCATGCATAATGACTAAAGACGAGGACTCTCTATCACATCGCAAAAAAATAGAGAGTAGTCGGCATGGGGCATGGGATATAGATGCACAAGGATAGGGAGTCCTAGCACACTAGGACTTCTATTTTGACTTGGTCAAAATTGGTTTTCTCAAATCAATTAAATCCGAAGTAAACACCTATTGAAATTGCCCAATTCAATTAAAACTTAATTAAATTAGATTTAATTTTAATTTAATTTTTTTTAATTAAATTAGAAAATTTGTTGTTGATTGGAGTCATTAGTTGAAACATGGACTAGTTCTTTCTACACTTGGCTCATCTAAATTAAGCCAATTGAACTCTGATCCAATCAAGCCGCAAACTAAATATTAACTAGAATCATATTTAATTAAAATTAATCTCAACTCTTCATAAATTATCAAATTAAGTTCAATTAAGAATTCTAATTTCTAATCTGATTCTTCAACTACAATGCTTGCACTAGGGTTAAACATATAAAATCATATTGATTGTTTTAATCCTAGAACAATTCTCAATCGTTTAATCAACCATCTGATCAAATCATAACTTTACTACGTGTGACCTCATAGGTCTGACCTAAGCTAGTATCATAGAATATATTTATATACCAATCGAAGTACCATCTAGCACAATGGTGACCCGACGGTCCCAGGATAGGCGAATGTGTAGAAACAACCATCCTTTAGAATCCATGCGGATATAGTTTTCGATATAAATTTCCTCTTGACCTAAATGCTCAATAGGATACCTCAGAGTTCAATTGTCACTCTAATCAAGCTTATCCACATTGTATTTTTAATAATATCAAATCCATACTGATGGATTATCCTGATCAAGTTTGCTTATATTGAAATACGGTCCATACACATTCTTCTCAACTCTTGAAGTGGTTCAAATTCCATCTTGATCACAATCTGACTTGCAAGATACTTGACTGTGCCAGTAGACGCCTTCTATTACTAATTTAGAATTTAGTTAGTTTTGATACCCAAAGCACAGTGAGTTTGCTTTGTAAGTCCACTGAGTGATCTCAGATTCCTAAGGGGATACTTATTACCTATATAACTATCAGAGACATTTTCTCGACAGCAAAAATGCTCTGAAGTTAATCATGTTCATTTGATGGTATCCATACATCTCACCTGTATGCCATACTTGTAATCTCCATTACTTTCTTGATTTGAGGACAACCAATCTATATGGCATACAGCTGACCTATGCTCGATAGAACGGCTGTCCGTTCTAATTATCAAGCCTATCATTTTTTTATGAATAAATTAACGGACTAATTGGATAAATTTCTCTCTTTACCAAAGCTAAATAGTCTAAGAACTTCATCACAATAATGAAAATTCATTAAAAGAATGAATAACTTTATGATGAAAAAATATCAAAATATTTTTTATTTAATAATGAATCAATTATAGGTACAATATAGCTCAACCATCAACCAGCCGACGAACTGGCTTTGGAACACATTTCCAACAAAACTCTTATCTGAAAAACTCTGGATTTCCTGTCTATAAAAGAGGTAAAAAATGAGAGATTCCCAGGGACGCAAACTCTTCCTCCCAAAAAATGTCCATCTTCTTCTTCTGTTGAAAAAAAACTTAATTTGAGCATTTGGAGGGTCCCTACAAAAGCCAAACTCAATCAAGGACTTCTCTTTACAGGTTATGGCCCACCATCGTCCCATCACCACGATTCCATCATCACACAACTCCGTCGATCCAACCTCGAGAAGGAATTTTCTGCATCAACATGATTGAATTTGATTCAATAGGTTTGCCCAATCAGGTCATGGAGATGACCTAGATCATAAGAGGAAGGTTCAACCTTGATTTGATCAGACCTGGTATTATTAATATTTCTAATTTGATAGAGTTTAATTGAGTTGGGTTTAAGCCTAATTTGATTTGGTTATCCTAGTTAATTGGGGTCTAAAAATTTTGGTTTTGGTTGAAACCAAATTTGGAACTAATTCAAAGATAGGTTTGAAATTTTCAAATCTCCTTGCGCCACCTTTTGACTTTCCATGCCTATTCTCTTACGCAAATTTAAGAATTTTGCATGAATGTTTCTCATGCCCAAAAGGAGATGTGCACCTCTTCTCTTTTCTAACCCTGACTTTGGTCTTGCATTGGATAAGGATGAGGTTTCCATTTTGAATTATAGATTTTCAAATGGGAAGGTTTGAAACAAGTTCAACCTCCCATCCTTATCTATTCAACTACTCCACGGCACCTTATGGTTTTGTCTTACATTTTTACTCATTTTCTGAGTGTGAAGCACATAGGGGAGAGTCCTTCTAGCATGTCAAATTTACTCCTGTGGTTGGTAATGGAAGTGGATAAGAATAAATTGGAATTTGAAATTTGATCGGTTGGTTGAAAATAAGTTCAACCAACTCCTTAATTGATTGCATGTGGACAATCCCATTGTTTTGCACCCATTTAAGTGAACATTTTGGGCATGTGTGGGATTTTACGTGAGCATTTCTAGTTGAAGAAAATTAGAGTGGGGCACATCCTTTTAAGATAAGAGAAAAGTCAATGGAGAGTACTGCGCCACTATTTCTTTACTCTTAACTCACACAACAATATTGATAAAAGAAGTTTAAAATATGTGCATCAGCCCTATCTACGAAGAGTTTCTTAGAAATTAAGGAGTAAGGCATGAGGATATCTCTTGGTGGTGAGACAATTGGTTTTTGTCATAAAAAACCCTGAGCAGTGGGATCTAGGGCTGGGTTGCTGGGAGGTCCTAGGGATTATCGACCTAGGGTTTGGGTGGTTAGTGTGAGCACTGTGAGTGTCGCAATCACCTATCAAAAACCTTCCACACAACCTCACCATCTTCCGAACTTTTATCATTCCAATATTTTGGAGCATCCCTGGAGATCATAAATAAAGGTAGTCAATGGATTTGATCCAAATCAAACTATCGAGAGGCCTTGACGAGAAACTAGCATGACTCCGATGAGCGTTAGGACCAGGAACTCCATGTGGACTCACCATAGAGAGGCCAAATGATGGGTGGCTATAGCCAATTGTGAGGGCTTCTCCTATGATTTTGATCTGGTGAGCTCAATATCCACACTCAGGTATTAATATTTCTGGACACCAATCATCAATTAGCAATCGATTTACTGATCGAATGTATTTAAATTTTTAATTACATATCAGCATGTCTAGATACTTGTATAGGCCTATTTGTGTGATCAATGCCATGGCATAAAAATTTAATTTTAGATTAATTTTGCTTCTAACTATAATTCAATAAATTCAAAAAATTTTCAAAATGCATCTTTTAAATCTTGCATGATTTTCAATCAAGGTCAACATGGAAATATCATTCCCGCCTGGAGGATGTCATCTTGCTACAATACGAGGAAGACAACAGGGCTCCACTAACCTTTTGAGGCTACACAAGACTCTTTCTTATTTTTGATGAAATCAAATAATTTGATACACAAAACATTAAAATTGGTATTGTAGCTCCGGACACTTTTCTTAAGTCCATAGATGGACTTTGCAGCTGTTGCAACTATGAAGCTCAGAAGTGACACTCCTAAAAGTCTTGAAACAGAGAAGATGAGACATAGGGAAAGATGGAGCGAGCTGGAAGAGAATCAGCTCTCGCCTAATAAAGTTTCAGAAACTAGGTTGGCTCATCCTAAGACTGAGCTGACTAATTGAAACCTGGGTCGGCTAGGTCTCAGAGGAAAATTCCTAAGCAAAAAATCTATTTTTTGGGTTATTGGCATGCTACACAACTGGGTCGGATCATTTTTGGGCTATTGGCATCATACACAGGTCATTATATCTAAGACTGAGCGGACCAATCGTAGGTTAGTCGGGCTCAGTCTAAAGTTGGGATTGGCTCAATTTTCATAGGTTATCTATTTATGTACGTGGGTTGTGGTTTTAGAAATATTTTCTATGAAGCTTGGCTTACTTTTTATTTAAGTATTATAACTTAAAAAATGGTCAAGGTTGTAATGAGGCTGAAATATACTGAAAACAAAAACTCTTTTCACCTAAAAAAATCTCTTCTTCCTCTTCCATTCTCTATTCCTTGAATTATTTGATCATGCTTTTGCCAAAAATCTACTGGAAAGTACTTTCCTTGATTTGCTTGGCTAATCACCGGCAGCCACATCCGATCCATGTAGAAAGCGCACATTTCTGAAAATTGGTATCAGAGTAGTGTTGCATGGAAGCGAAGGAAGACACCTAGGATTACTGCATCCAGGATTATTGCACCAGATTTTTATTCGAAAACTTCTAGTTTGCTTGTGGTTGTTCTCTAGATTGAGAATGGAGATTATTACATTGGAGGAACAATGAATATAGAAGTTTGGAAGAGGATCTTTGGGCTAGTTAAGATCTTCTATTGAATGATAGTTTTACCTGATGTGTGTGATCCGTGAACAATGTTAGGGATCTTAATTCTTGACTTATTTGAAGTCATTGAGATCAAGTGCGATTCAAGGTGGGATTTTTAGAAGTTCGATGGCAAGGAGTACTTTACTCGTATGGCAACAAAGATAAAGGACTTGTTGGCTTCAGTAGAGGGATCTACAAAGATCTTGACAAAAGAAGATTCCAAAAAAGATCAGTTATGAGGATTTGGGAACGAGTTGAAAGAAAATTGCTTTTAGCACAATCTAGATGTGCTTAGCCAGTTTAGGTTTTGCTCGAGAATTTGTACAGAAACTACGGTAAAGAAGCTTCTTTGGAAGGGATGAAAATATATACATGGAAGAAGAACATGGATGAATAAGCTATGGTTGAAAACTAGCAGTATATTGTCTTAGGATGGCCCAAAAGGCATTGCTCTTGTTGCACATCATCTAAAGGTTCAATCAATGTGTGTTATGAGGTGAATGAGTTTTGGTGTGAAGATCACAAGGAGGATCAGGCATTTGGCTGCTACCTATGTTTCTCTCCCAGATTTGTAAATGGTCTGTATAATAACTTTATTTATGGAAAGAAAGACCCTAAACTATTGGAAGAGGCTTATTGGTGTGCTTTAATCAAATGAGCAAAGGGAAAAGATCTTTACAAGGAAGAATCCTAAGTACTGAAGATGCTGCTATTAATGAAAGACAGGAGTAAGATTCAAAGGAGAAGACAAAGAGGAAAATCCAAGAGTAGGTCAAAGTCTAGCGATCAAAGGAAGATGATAATTGAAAGTTATAATATGTCAACAGCTAGACACCTGAGGAGAGATTGTCCCCTTTTAAGATCAGAAAAAGGAAAGGCCAGCAAAGAGATGATACAGCTTCTATGAGCAAGTGGAAAGACTTGCTAGATGTACCAGATGGATCCATAGAGTGCGATGCTATGTGGATATTGGATTCCAGCAGATGTACCACTATATTCTCATCGGATGTGTTTGTATCTACCAAAAAGGCGATGGTGGAAATGTTAGCCTTAGAGATGATCATCCATGCAAATTAGCTGGAATTGGCTCTGCAAGATGAGGATGCCCAATGAGATCATTCATAATATTAAAGTCAGGCATGTACCGGAGTGTTGAAAAAAAAATTTGATTTTTTAGACCTACTTGGAGAGCAGGGTTATTATTTTTAGTAGGCCAAGCTGGAAAGTGGATGTCTAAAGTTTTCAAAAGAGCTTTGATGTGATTAGAAGGTAAAATACTAGAAACAAAGTTTTATAGAATGAAAGACCTCAGTGGTAAATGATAGTGCAGAGATGCTAGCAACGGCACGGAAAGGAGCAGATTTTTGTATCAGCTTGGTACTATCGCGATGGGTCATAATTGAAAGTTTGAAATTCGTGGGCTTAGTGAAACTAAGCAGAAGAGGTATATGATCCCAGCACCAGAGGGAGGCACAAATCTTTATGAGCCGTGTATCTTTAGCAAACAACATAGTGATGAAGGTTTGCCGGAGAAGTATCAAGCACTGTGAGGGAGTGCTGATTTAGTGTACCTCAAATGTGTGGGACCAGCTTTTGTATCAGCTAGAGATGGCAAAAATACTCTTATCACTTTCATTGATGATTCTCAAGAAAGATGTGGTTCTATCCGATCAAGAGAAAAATCAAACGGTATATTGCTCGATTCAGGCCTAGAGAGCTGAAGTAGAGAAGGAGTTAAGGAAGACAGATTGAAGTGTCTGAGGTCGGAACAATGGAGGAGAGTTATACTAGCCTAGAGTTCAAGGAGGTACTATGAGGAAATGGTATCAAACACCATTACGTGATTGAGATGACTCCCCAGTAGAATGGTTCATGGAAAGGAATGAATCGGACACTGACCAAGAAGGCATAGAGTTTTGAGTGCTGCAGACATCACTCCCAAGTTCGTTTGGGTGGATGCTCTAACTTTTTTCTTAATTTATTTGTGAACAGGTCCCTGAGTTATAAGTGATGGAGGCATTCCAGGAGAGATCTTGAAGTGGAAAGAAGGTGGGAGCTTGGCCACCTTGAAAGTTCTTTGATTGCACAAGCTATGCACATGTGGAGGCAACGAGAGGAGCAAATTGGATCCGAAATCTTAAAAGATGACATTCATAGGGTATCCACAAGGAGTCAAGGGTTACCTACTTTGGGACTCTCAAGCACCGAAGTCAGTGATCAGCAGGAATGTTATCTTGATGAGAGAAGAGCATCTTGAGGAGGTTTGGGATGGATGAAACTGAAAAAATAAAGGTGAACAGCAGTGGCCAGTCAGAGAATGATGGCGTGCAGATTACATCCACATACAAGAGTTGTTCCTATTAAGGCAGATGCTAGACAGAAAAGTATTATCTCAGATGAAAATCAGCATGGAGGGCCAACAGTTTAGATTGATGTGCAAGGAGCAGTCACAGACATCAGGCAAAAATGTACCAGTGGATAGTGGCTGCACAAGCCCAGCGTACTATTAGAAGATCGATCAGGTATGGCATTGATGAGGGTTATCTCCTATGCACTCATCACTACTTAATGGAATCCAGAGAATTTATGCAGAGGCCATGGAGAGTGAGGATCATTGATTCATGGATACAGCATTGATGGAGGAGATGGAATCACTGAAAAGAATCAGCACATGGTAGCTGATGGATCTTCTAAAGGGTGCTCGATCTATTGGCTTAAAGTGGGTGTTCACAAAGAAGAAGCACCTTCAAAATAAGGTGGAGTCAGATTCAAAGCAAGGCTGGTAGCAAAGGGATACTCACAAGGGAAGGGATTTGACTACACAAAAATTTTCTCTCCTATTGGTGTGTCATACATCTATTCGAGTTTTGTTGTTCACTGGTGGCACAGCATAACATGAAATTGGAACAGATGGGATGTGAAGACAGCCTTCCTTCATTGAGACTTTGGAGGAAAGAATCTACAAGAAGTAGCCAAATGGTTTCATGGAGATGGGATAAAAAGAAAATGTGTTTACTCGGAAGTCTTTGTATGGCTTGAAATAATTCCCTCGTCAGTGGTATCGAAGGTTTGATAGCTATTATCTTGAGCCAGAATTTTAGCAGATGTGAACATGATTGTTGTGTCGACGTCAAGGATGTAGATGAGAGGATGTCGTTGTACCTATTATTGTCATGTAAGATGATATGCTCATCAGCCAGTAGATAGCATGGATGCTGTTGAAAAGGTTGAAAAGGACATTATCATATGAGTTTGAGATGAAAGGATTTGGGTCTAGCTGAAAAATTCTTAGAATGGAGATTTGTAGAGATAGGTGCAATGGAGTACTCCATTTATCATAAGAAAAGTATGTCCAGAATGATTCTGAGAGGGTTTGGGATTGGAGAAGGCAAACCTGCAGAGACGCCATTGTCGATGAAGGAAAAATCCTGATTTCCCGGATCAGGTATCGTTCAGATCTGATCGGATCGAGAGATATATTTCAAAAATTTTCTATTTGATTTAGATTAGATCTGGAATATTTTAGATCTGATCTTTATTATTTTAATAATTAAAATAAATTTAGATAAATTAAATCAAATTTAATTTACCTTAACGTAGGATAATCTTATTACCCATTGATGATCCTATAAGCAGCAAAAGATTCTGCATCTAGCCACGCAAGTACCAAGCCTCTACCGATATCCACTTAGGTTGGATCTAGAGATCCTCTTCTTTCTCTATCATGTCTCCAAAATAGATCTGAATTTGATTTGGAGGATCTTCAAAATAGCTTTTGAAGATCAGCAGTTGTCCTTTGCAGCAGTGCGGCCTTCTAGCTTTCTGTCACCTTTCTCTCACCTGGATTGCACCAATCTTAGATCCCAAACTACATTGGGCATGGAGAGGAGAAGGAGAATATGGTCTTGGCATGGAGGAGGAGGAGAGAGGTAGCCTTGGGGTGTGGAGAATTATTCACCTCTTTGAGTTGGGCGTAGGGTCTTATTTATAGACTACGTGTGATCCAACTCCTCTTCTTCCCAACCAATCACAACTCTTTGTGAAATCAGATCTAAATCTGATTGGTGGGAATAGAGTCCCCTAGATTCATCCTTAGATGATGCCTAAGACCAGTCAAACTTGGTTCTTAGGAAAAGTCTAATCGGAATCCAAAAAGGAGATGGAGTCCCTATCCAACAGGGACTCCTGGGCACCTCCAGCTTGGGCACACGCCAAGGGTGGCGTGTGCCCTTCTCCTTGCCAGGTTCTAGCTGGGGGACAAGCCCCCACCAGCTCTCCAATAGGTGCATGACACGTGGACAGAAGTCAAAGTATCAATGATCAACATTTGACTAGTCAAAGGTCAACTTTTGACCAAAGTCAAAGGACGAGAAATGGTAGGTGACCAAAAATGGCAGGTTTTATCTTACAAAATAAGACAACCTTTTTCTGACCTGAACAGGCTCCAGTCAAATCAGGTGAAGGCCTCTGATCAAGCACAAACTTCTTTGGCTCAGTTAGGACAACTATTTATGATAGTAAAAGAAGAACGTTAGGTTCAATCAAGTGCTAGCACGATTTTCTTGAACCTAATTAAATCTTATTCAGATCAATTAAACTAGATTAGTTCAATTGATGATCACCAGATTCAAACCCTTGTTTGTGTGATCCAATTAGGTTCAGTTCTGTATGGTAATGGGGTATGTCATGATCTCTATCATCGACATCATCAAAACTCCTTTCGATGGATCAAAACTCTTCTGATTCGAACAGCTAGAATGATCGATCATCTAAATCATTCTAATTGCTCCCAAAATCCACCAGTGACACCGACGTATATGGTGGCAACCCATCAGAGCTGAATGCGAACCTCTTGGTGCAGCTACCTTTGTGATTAAGTTCTTCTATCTTGAGCCCCGATCAGATTAGGGTTAAGGTGAACTCGTCAACACCTAGTTTCTGTCATATGATGTAATCATTCGATTCAAGTCCGATGTGAAAACCTAAATAGAAAACTCTTTCTATTTATTTCACTCTGCCATGCCATAGGTTCTGAACTTGATTCTCATGATCATCATAGGGCTACTCCTCTACCATCGAGGTAGATAGATTCCATCTTGATTGCAATCCAGGTTTCTACAATGAGCATGCTATAGCCAACATACAACTTAGGGTTCCGTATGGCTAGGAGACCGAGTTATGGTGTAGTCGAACTATAACACCCTCAAGGTGAACTACCGATGCACCTCAGGTCAAAGAACCAGACACACCACTGCAGCATCGAATCAGTCATTGACGAGAAGGTAGACTTCCTAATGACTACTCGAGGTGGTCACGCTCAATGCCCTCGTTCTCTAACGAGTACCTGTACTCTCGCTCTGGTGTCTCCACACCATAGACTCAAGACTCATCTACTAAAGAGAAGCGACTGTACACCAACCTTCCGAATCAATCACCATCCTCGTGATGATCCTATGATTGGGAGCATTTTATGAGTTAATAATGATTATTCATGTCTTAAATTTTTAACTCTTGCAAATATGAATTATCATTACCATTAACTCAAAGGATGTATTGCAAACACTAAATACACATATGTGATAGAAAATAACCCATTTTATTGATTTTAGTCAAAATTATAATTTTACCCCTAAAAGTTTATTATAAGTGTTAGCCAATTCTGACTTCTAGGACACATATATCTAATAATCTCCCACTTATCCTAAAGCCAATTGGCTACAAATCTAAGTCCCATCTTCTTAAGGTGGTCTTCGATCTTTTGTTATCCCAATGGCTTTGTCAGTTGGTCTACCACATTATCTGTGGAGTTGACTCTCTTGATCTCGATGTAACCCTTCTCAAGGTAATCACAGATGAGGTGGTATTGCCGCTCAATGTGATTGGATTTCTAGTGAGACCTCGGCTCCTTAGCAAGGGCTATGGCACCATTGTTGTCGTAGTAAAGGGGAATGGATCTGATTGCAATTACTCCAATTTCTGTAGAAAACTTCTTATCCCAGAATGCTTCCTTCACAACCTCTGATGTAGCGATATATTCTGCTTCCATGGTGGAATCTGCTATCACGGTTTGCTTGGAACTCTTCCAACTGACAGCACCACCATTACACACAAACAGACTCCCAGATGTCGACTTTCGATCATCTACATTGGACATAAAATTCGAGTCTGTATATTCCTGAACTTGGAGTTCTCCGTTACCAAAGACCAACATCATATCCTTAGTTCTTCTTAAGTACTTAAGAATACATTTCACAGAAGTCCAATGTTCTTCACCTGGATTTGATTGATATCTGCTCGTGACACTCACAGCATGGGCTATATCAGGTCGTGTACATAGCATGGCATACATGAGGCTCCCTATTGCAGAAGCATAAGAAATTTTGCTCATGCATTCTATTTCCTCAGGTGTGCTAGGGCACATCTTCTTGGAAAGATGAATACCATGTCTGAAGGGTATTAATCCCCTCTTAGAGTTTTCCATACTAAACCTCTTTAGTACTTCCTCTATGTACATCTTCTGTGAAAGTCCTAGCATCCTATTCGGTCTATCCCTATAGACCTTAATTCCTAGAATAAAGAATGCTTCACCTAGGTCTTTCATGGAGAATTCTTTGGACAACCATATTTTAACTATCGTCAACATGGGAATATCATTCGCAATAAGGAGGATGTCATCCACGTACAATACGAGAAAGACAACAGTGCTTCCACTGACATTTTTGAAGACACATGATTCTTCTTCATTTTTGATGAAACCAAATATTTTAATCACATCATTGAAATGAGTATTCCAGCTCTGAGATGCTCACTTAAGTCCATATATGGACCTTTGCAGCTTGCAAATCTTGTGATCAGTATCACTGGATGTGAAACCTATTGACTATTCCAAATAGATATCTTCCTCAAGATATCCATTCAAGAATGCCGTTTTCACATCCATTTGCCATATTTCATAATTAAAATAGGATACAATGACAAGCAATGTACGGATGGATTTTAGCATAGCCACTGGGAAAAAGGTATCCTGATAGTCAATGCTTTCGCGTTGACTATAACATTTTGCTACTAGTCTAGCCTTGAATATCTCCACATTTCCATCTGCACCAATCTTTCTCTTGAAGATCCATTTACAGCTAATAGGTACTATACCTTATGGTGCATTGATAGGTATGCGATATTATCGTTAAGACACCGTGTTTATCAGTTTAATCCGACTTCTTAAAATCATTGAAAATGCGTAGATAGCGGTGAGTTGGGTCGAATCCATAGGGAAGGTAGTATTTTAGATTTGAAATCTTTGATTTTTGAAAAGAAAAAGAGAAGACTTTTGGGATCAAAAATGAAGTCAGAAAATAAAAAGTGAAAATTAAAAGGTGCAGGAATTTAAACTTGGTACTAAGATCTACTAGTTAGATCTTAGCATCTACTTGCAAAGCAATAATTTAAAGTGCAAAAATTAACTTGGAATAAAAATAAAAAGCAAAAAATTAAAGTGTAAAAATAAATTTTTTATTAATTTAAATTTTAAAATTTAAATACATAGAATTTAAAAAGAATAAAATAGCCTGATCTTTGATCTTGGATCGGCATTGGCAGAAAGATGGTGTAGAAGCCTGGCTCTTCTTCTCGGCACCCGTTGCTTCGAAGCAGGTTTTAACCCATAGCCTGGCTTAGCCTTATACCAAAGCTTCACCTTGATCAGAGATGGAGATTTCTGAAGGCCTGGGGTCCTTTTTATAGAGCTAGGAGGGCTGGATATTTTTTTTCTAAAGGCAATGTGGGACTAATAGTCTTGTAATCATCAAAATACAAAGAAATTCAAATAAAATTTGAATCAAAATAGCTCTGATATGACTCTGGTAAGTTTGGTGAAATCTAGCCATTCAATAAAAATCCAACGATCCAAAAATTATCAAAATCGGATGCATATCAGCCCAGATCCGGTCGGATCAATTTCTGACCATTGGATTGTGCTTGATGGAGGAAATCTGGCCGCAAATCATGCTTCGAGAATCCTGATCACCGTCGAGAGTATTCTAGACCGTTGGATCTTCATCACTTGGTTTTTTGTCCATTGGATCGTGCTAGATCGATGATAGAATTTGAATCAAATCTAAAAATAACCACCACTATCCGATCTTGACTGCAATCAACCGCAGTCGTCAGATCACGCAATTACTGTTCCCATGGACCGTGTGGATCGACTGCACCGCACACCACAGCCAATCAGTACTCTTGTCGCTAGGTGAAAAGATCAAAATATCCTATGAGCCGCGATAAATTTCTGTGGACCCTTTAAGGGTTTAGGTCCACCACGTGGCAATCTCTGATTCATCGATTTCTGCTGAGCTGGCGGTCCACGCCTGGATCATGAACCGACTGATGGCTTAAATAACTGAGTCAGCTTTGATGGCTTGGCTTGGCTTGATGGCTCGGCTTATGGAGCCGGCTGAGCCATTTTCTTTTTTATTTAATTTTTATTTATTTTATATCTTTAAAAATTCATATCTTTTCCATTTTAGCTTCATTTTACTCAAAATTTATTTTTTTATGATAAAAAAATGAGCTCTTTCTACTGATAATAAAATTTTATTTTTTAATTTTTATTATTTTTTAATTAATTTTTTAAATAATAAAAATATAAATTTTTCAAAAATTATATATAAATTAATTAATAATTCTTAAAAATTAATATAAATTAATTAATAAATTAATACTTTTATTGATAAATTTATGATGCTTATAACACCTCCCAACTTAAGCTTTGCTCATCCTCGAGTAAAGAAAGAATTTAGTTTTAAATACCTTTTAACTTTAGAGTTTCAAATTTTATCTAAGCAATTTTCAAAATTACCATTGATATTCAGTAGAGCTTAAATGAGATATATCATTGGGGTATTAATACTTATCAATAAAAAAATTAAGTAAAGAACATTAAATTTTTTAGAACTTTTTCTAAATTATCCTATCTTATCTCTGATTTGTCTAAATTTTCATATAGGCAAGTTTATTGCTACTTCCATCCTTCATTTATTAATTTTTATTTTCATATTGTCCACTTTTTGATATGAATATCATTGCTTACTTAGGCAAGGAGACCCGATTACTCAGTGGGAAACCATTTTTTTTTTTTTTAAAATGTTGTACCACTATTGAGTATCTTAACCCTTTAAGCTTTCTATTTGATCCATGTAGCGAGTCTTGGGCCAATGACTTCCAAACCAGTTGGCTTTAGGGCACTAGGTATAGAATACCCCTCGGGCTTACTAGCTCGAATCAAATAGGCTACGAGTTAAGACTAGCTTTACAACGAGCTTCTTTGCCCTTCCCATCTTTTGATGCGAAACTCAATGCTTGCTTAGGCAAAGAGGCCCAGTTACTCAGTGAGAAGTACTTAAAACCTATTTTATTAAAATAATTTTTTTATATGAAGAAACGTATAGTTACCCTACACAAGCCTATAAAAAGTAGACTTTTCTTTGATGCTAGTAGAAATAATTAGAAATGCTCCAAGAAAAAACTTTTTATATTCTAGACTTAACTCTTTATTGAATTTTCTTAATACTTGATTTCCTAATATCTCATAGATTCTCTGATCTATGTATCAATTTTTTTTTAAAAATGCTTAGTTTAATTTAATTTTTAAGAAGTATCTAAATACTAAATACTAACTTTTTCGAGGACTTAAAATTTTAAAATTTTTTATTTTTTCTCTCTCCCCAACTTAATCGACATTATCCTCAATAGAGAAGAAAAAAAAAAAAATAAAGGATGTAATAAAGAACATGAAAGAATACACCTAACTTAGTATATTTTTGGTCTAGCACATGCCTTTAAAAATTTGAGCTCTCTCTCCAACTTATTCAAATTATCCTAAAAAAATAAACTAAAAAGATAAATTAGATAAAAACTAAATATTGAGTTGCTTTCCAACAAGCGCTAAGTTTACTCTCTTCAGTCAGACACAATGCAGCACACTATCCTGTGTCGAATATTGGATTGACAAATTTTAATGGTTTTGGATTGTCAATGTCAGAAAGATAATTTATAATCACATTATTGATATATTCATTATTAATTTTAGGGATATAATTTATGATTCCATTTTCAGACCCATGTTTATTAAGAATTTCTCCTATTTGTTCTTCTAAAATGCTCATGAATGGAGTTTTTGTATTAGGAGTTAAGTTTGATTCAATGGGTGCTGGAATGGTGACCAAAGGCAATTTTAATTTTGGAGGTAAATTAATATGATCTTGCTTAAATAACTTTATTGATATTTCATTACATGCCTCTTGATTTTTGTAAGAAGAACCGGCTTCTTGGGTTGAAGGGAACAGACTTTTGGGTTTATAAGTCTTGGGTAAATCATCTATTCTCTTTTCCCCTTTCTCTATCTTATTTAAACTGGAACCAGCATCCATACTAGTTTCTGGCTTGGGTTCTTCTATGTGGTTAGTCTCAGTACTAATCAATTTTTCTAGTTTTTCATTTTGGCTACCATCAGTACTAGCCTCTCTCACTTGGTCTTGGTATGGGTCCATAAAAATTCTATAGCTTTTAAGTTCAGAAATTACTTTGGTATTCTCAAATTGGAGATTCTTAGGTGAGATATTAAATTGATAACTTGGTCCAGGTGATTGGTGGATATTAGGTGGGTTGTTTGAAATTAGTAGGTTTGATAGTTGATCTAGTTCTCTCCTCATGTTAGACTCAACTAATTATCCAATTTGAGCTTCTAGCTTAGCAATAGATTACTGTTGAGTCAGAATCAATTATTGAAGTTGGTTAAATCTATCATCAGTTAGATTGGTCTATTGAGGAGGTGGGTATGAAGGCTGATCATGATGTGGTGGCTGGATAAATTGACTAGACTGACCATTATTATAGGTATAGTTTTGGTATTGGGGCCTATTTTGATAGTTTTAGATAGGTAAAATTTGGGTTTGAGCATGAGTTTGTTGGGATGTCCAAGAAAAATTATGGTGGTTGCTCCAATCTGAATTATATGAATTTGAAAATGAGTCATTAATCAATTTGGAGTACCCTTGAGTAGCTTGAACTTATTCTTGGATAAAATATGGAAACTATGCAGTCATAGAATATTCACTCACATGATGGATTGGGCTAGCATAGATTGAATAAATCTTCTGATAATTAGAAGATGATGTGAATTGTGCAGGAGATTATTGACCTAGGGTTAGGAGTTGATCTACTTTCTGAGCAAGAAGGTCGACTTTATCTAATTTTTGGACTATTAGGTTCATATTAGCCATTTGATTATTAGATTTAATATGAATCAACCATTCAATTAAATTCAACTAAATCAGAAAAAGTGATTTTCTATCATACATGTATTAGTGCAATCCTAACGTGTGGTTCAAAATTTTTTTTAGAATTTTTTTTTATTATTATTATTTTATTATATTAAAAATTATTTTTTTAATTATTTTATTAATTAATTTTAATTTAATTTAATTTAATTTAACTATCATTTTTATTTTTTTTAGTTAGTTTAATTTAATTTTTATTTTATTTTATTTTATTTTATTTTTAGAGGAGTAAGGAGAAGAAACAAGAGTTCTAAAGAAGAGGTCCTAAGGAGTCCTAGAACTAAGAAAAAAAAGAGGAATTAGGTTAAATTAGATTTAATGTTGGTTAGAAATCAAGTTGGTCAATCAATCCTGACTAGAGGTTATCCTAGATCTAGATAGCTCATAACTATCAAGGTCACCTTCAAGCCCTCCAGGTATAGGATTAGCCAACCAACTGGCTAGATAAATATAAGGTCGGTGGGAGTCCCCCCATTGCTTGCCTTAGACACCAATTGTGCTTGATCAGATAAGCGAATGAAATTAATTAGAAACCACCTTCCTTCGAACCCAGTCATCTCTGAACCACTTTCCTAAACACCAGTCAATTGACTAATGCTAATCTGGTTCAACTCTTAGGGTTCCTTATCCTATTGAGCTCGAGTTCCTAGGGTTGATGTCTAATTGATTTTAAAATTAAAGGCTTAGGTCAATGCAGGATGCTGGTTGGTTGTTTGTGGGCTAAGGAAGGGTGATCAAATCCCCATCTTATCTTGTTTAATTGGGTTGTGCCCTTAATTTGATTTAATATGAATATGCACAAAAATTTTTAATTAAAGGGTTCTATGCAATTTAAACTAGATGCATGTAACTAATTGAATTCTAAAAGACTTACCTTGCCTTCAGCAATCACCAAAAAAAATAAAATAAATATAAAAATAAAAATAAAAATAATATGATGCATGCTCTAAGCAGTTAGGGTTTCTAATCTTATCATGAGACTTTTAATTAGGTTTAAATGGATATTTTTTTTAAAAATTAATTTAAAAATAAAATAAGTAAATAAATAAAATAAAAAGGAAAGAGAACTAGGGTTAGGATTGATCTTACCAAGCAAAACTCCTGATTATGTTCTTTAATCTTTTTTTCTACAAAATAATAAAAAAAAATTAGCAAGCAATAAAAATTTTATTTATAATTTATTTATAGAAAGATCAAAGAGATCAAAAATTTAATGTCCGTGCCTTCTCTGACAGCGGTGCCAAAAATTTGATGCATTTATCGGAGTTATTTTTAATAAATCAAAGAAATCAAAATCAAAAATCAGAAACAATCCCCGACAATGGCACCAAAAATATGATAGGTATGCGATATTGTTGTTAAGATACCGTATTTATCAGTTTAATCCGACTTCTTAAAATCATTGAAAATTCGTAGATAGCGGTGAGTTGGGTTGAATCCACAGGGAAGGTAGTATTTTTAGATTTGAAATCTTTGATTTTTGAAAAGAAAACGAGAAGAATTTTGGAATCAAAAATGAAGTTGGAAAATAAAAAGTGAAAATTAAAAGGTGCAGGAATTTAAACTTGGTACTAAGATCTACTAGTTAGATCTTAGCATCAACTTGCAAAGCAATAATTTAAAGTGCACAAATTAAATTACAATAAAAATAAAAAGCAAGAAATTAAAGTGCAAAAATAAAATTTTTATTAATTAAAATTTTAAAATTTAAATACATGAAATTTAAAAAGAATAAAATAGCCTGATCTCTGATCTTGGATCGGCATTGGCAGAAAGATGGTGTAGAAGCTCGGCTCTTCTTCTCGGCATCCGTTGCTTCGAAGCAGCCTTTAACCCATAGCCTGGCTTAGCCCTATACTAAAGCTTCACCTTGATCGGAGATGGAGATTTCTGAACGCCTGGAGTCCTTTTTATAGAGCTAGGAGGGCTGGATATTTTTTTCTAAAAGCAATGTGGGATTAATAGCCTTGTAATCATCAAAATATAAAAAAATTTGAATAAAATTTGAATCAAAATATCTCTGATACAACTCTGGTAAGTCTGGTGAAATCTAGCCATTCAATAGGAATCCAACGGTCCAAAAATCATCAAAATCGGATGCATATCAGCCCAGATCGGGTTGGATCAATTTTTGACCATTGGATTGCACTTGATGGAGGAAATTTGGCTACAAATCATACTTCAAGAATTTCAATCACCGTCGAGAGTATTCTGGACCATTGGATCTTCATCACTTGATTTTTTGGCCATCGGATCACGCCAGATCGCTGATAGAATTTAAATCAAATCCAAAAATAACCACCACCGTCCGATCTTGACCGCAATCAACCACAGCCATCCGATCGTGCAATTACTGTTCCCATGGACCGCGTGGACCGGCCACACTGCACACCACAGCCAATCAGCGCTCTTGTTGCTAGGTGAAAAGACCAAAATACCCTGTGAGCCACGATAAATTTCTGTGGACCCTTTAAGGGTCTAGCTTCGCCACGTGGCAATCTTTGATTCATCGGTTTCTGCTGAGCTGGCGATCCACGCCTGGATCATGGACCGACTGATGGCTTAAATGGCTGAGTCGGCTTTGATGGCTTGGCTTAGCTTGATGGCTCGGTTTACGGAGTCGGCTGAGCCATTTTTTTTTAATTTAATTTTTATTTATTTTATATCTTTAAAAATTTATATCATTTCCATTTTAGCTCCATTTTGCTTAAAATTTATTTCATTATGACCAAAAAAATGAGCTCTTTCTATTGATAATAAAATTTTATTTTTTTATTTTTATTATTTTTTAATTAATAAAAATATGAATTTTTCAAAAATTATATATAAATTGATTAATAATTCTTAAAAATTAAAATAAATTAATTAATAAATTAATACTTTTATTGATGAATTTATGATGCTTATCATGCATCTACGATGGTCCAGACTTGGTTCGAGTGCATCGAGTCAATTTCTGACTGCATTGCCTCTTGCAATTTCTTGGAGTCGATATCTGATATTGCCTCCTTGTAGGTTTTGTGATCATCACCATGAGCACCATTATCTATGAGGAATATTTTCTCTACTTCCTCTAAAATAATACCTAAGTATCTTTCATGGGGACGAAAAACTCTTTTCGATCTATGAGGTGGAGGAGGTAGTGTTCTTGTTGGCTCAACATGATTTCATTCCAATTGGTCCTTAGCTCGTTATACTTGTGAGACTTTCTCATCAAGCTTAATCTACTTTTCAATGCCGCTGTCTTGAATAAACTATTTTTCAAGAAAGATGGCATGTCGACTCACAATCACATTGTGGTCTTCTGGAATGTAGAAATAGTATCCTAATGACTCTTTAGGATATCCTATGAATCAAGCTCTGAAGGACCTAAACTCTAACTTATCCACTTGTTATCTTTTGACATGAGCCGAACAACCCTAAATTCTGAGATGACTCAGACTTGGTTTCTTACCGTGCCATATCTCATACGGTGTGGTAGGAATGGTTTTAGAGAGAACCATATTCAGTAGGTAAATTGAAGTTAATAATGAATGTCCTGAAAGAAAATTAGGGAGGTCTGTGAAGCTCATCATGGATCAGACCATATCCAATAGAGTTCGATTTCTCCATTCTGAAATCTCATTGAGTTGAGGTGTTCCTGGTGGAGTCCATTGAGAGACTATGCCATTTTTCTTGAGATAGTCTAGAAATTTCCAGCTAAGGTATTCACCTCCTCGATCTGATCGAAGAACCTTAATGGGTTTTTCAGTTTATTTTTCTACTTCATGTCTGAATTCTTTGAATTTTTCAAAAGCTTCAGACTTATATCTCATAAGATACGCATACCCATACCTTGACAAATCATCGATAAAGATAATGAAATAGATAAAATTGCCTCTAGCCAGCACATCAAATGGGCCGCACACATCGGTATGTACTAGGACAAGGAGATCTGTGGCCCTTTCCTCATGTCCAACAAAAGGGAGTTTAGTCATTTTGCCTTGAAGACAAGATTCACAAGTTGGATATGACTCGAAAGTCAACGGACTCAATAGTCCATTTTTCTTCAATTTGTTGATCCTATCTTCTGCTATATGACCTAATCTCAAGTGCCATAGATACCTGTCGTTTGGACTATCCCTAGGTCGTTTGGCATTCATGTTTTGCTCGATAGTTAGAACAGATACATCAATATGTAGCTGATAAAGACCGTTAATAAGGAAACCATTTGTAATTTTATTTCTTTCATAAAGAATATTACAATGGTCCTTAAAGAAGGTAATCACATAGCCTTCTAGTGCTAAGCATGAAACAGAAATCAAATTCCTACTAGCTGCAGGCACATAATAACAGTCTTTCAAAACTAAGTCTAAACCAGATGGTAATCGAAGAGGATATATTCCCACCACCACTATAGCAACTCTTGCTCCATTACTGATGCATAGGATCATGTCTCCATCCCTCAGCCTCCTGCTATCCTCAAGACCCTGCATGGAAGTGCACAGATGAGCACTAGAACCAGAGTCAAGCACCCAACTGGATGCAGAAGAAATTGTAAGGTTAGACTCAATAACAAGCATACCTCCAGAAGGACCTTCCTTCTTGTTCTTCAGGGTGGCTAGGTAAGTACGGCAGTTTCGCTTCCAGTGGCCGTCGCTGTTGCAATGGAAATACTTTCCTTCGACAGTGGCTTTTATCTTCGGCTCTGCCTTCTTCTTCTTTCCTCCTTCCACCTTCTGCTTTTTCATAGACTTCTTTTTTTTTCCAGAAGACTTTCTTTTGGAAGAATTTTGTTAGCAAGAATTGAGCCTTTAGAATCTTTCTTAGAAAGCTTAGCGGTGACCAGCATGTTCATTAATTCGGCCAAGGAATTTTAAAGTTTATGCATGTGGTAATTCATGATGAATTGCCCATGATTGTCGAACAACATCATTCTATAGATCCAAGTCTAACTTCACACCGAGTTTCTCAAGCTCTTCCAAGTCCTTGATCATCATCAAACAGTGATCTTGGACTGACTGCCCATCACGCATCTTAGCCTTAAAAAGTCATTTCGTGACTTGATACTTGGCTGCGCGACTCTGTTCACCAAACATCTCCTGCAGGTGAGCCAACATTTGGCGAGCAGTCCTTGATATCTTCATGTTGGCGCTGGAGCTCATCAGACATCGAGCCCAACATGTAATATCTGGCCTTATTATCTTCGTCTATCCATTTTTTCAGAGACGCTCTCTATTTCAGTGGATGGACGGGCTGGTAAGGTGGGAGGGTCCTGATCCAATACATGTGTTAACTTCTCGAAACCCAAAATAATTTTATAGTTCCTGAGCCAATCTTTATAACTAAGTTCGGTCAGTCTATGTGTGTCCAGGATATGTGCTAATGGGTTGGACGCAGAAATATTTTCCTATAGAGAGTCAAAGATTCTAGTTAGATACTGTAATTATGACTTGACCAATTTATTTAGAAATTTTATTTTTAAATAAATTAGCTCCTACTATTTTCTCGGATCCCTACACTTCCTCTGTAGAGATGCAAAAATCTCCATGATTAATGATTTCTAGTGGATGGTGCGGTCTCACCAACTGACTCATCACCTCACCTAACAGTTATTGGTGATGGGTTAGCCAATGAGTGAACAACTCTTGTTCAATGATTCTCTAATCATGGTGCACCCAAACTTGGTCTCTAATTCATGAATCTCACCATATCTGGAATATTGATCCACTCCTTAGTTAAGTCAGACCCACCATTTGCACAGACTGGATTCCTAATTGAGTCTCTCACCGTATCCGAAATATTGAGCCCAACTCATCCTCCAGCCCATAGCATCCAATGCCTAATAGACATGGTTGCATCTTTTCGGTGCAACTGAGCCACTGTATCCAGTCGAGAACAATCAACTTCAGGAAAGGGCCCGCACATCTACAATGGTGGAAGACCTCAGACTTAATCTTTTCTTAGGGAGAATTGATTCAGGTCTCATTAAACTAGACTTGTCATAGTCATAACAATTATGACTAACCTAGTGGCATGGGTTAGCTCGGATTATTGACCACCTCAAATTAGAACTAAGTCAACAGATATGGCCAGATAAGTGAGACCGATGGAAGGGATATGCCATTAACTCATACAAGAACGCATTCAGGTCGAGTAGCTCCCAATTAAAAACTCAGTCGGATCGTATGTGCCAAACTTACCTTAGACACCAAATTGTTGAGCCAGAACCAATTGGGTTAGCCTACAATCCAGACTCTAACCTCTGAGCCTAATTAGGTCTTGCTTGATCGTGACTCGATCTTGACCCAGACTTAATCCTATTAGGCTGGTCAATTTAAGCATTGTTGATCCCATCTAACCAACTCTTGATTCGGTTTGATCAACCGCTTAGACCTAATTGAGCTACCCAAGCCCGAACCCAAGTATTATGAATATGTCTTAGATCTGAAATTCTCAATTTTAGACCTAATTAATATTTCATAATCTTAATTCTTAATTAAGTAGGGTTCATAAATAAAATATGCACAATAAATCCTAGGATTTCAGGATCTAGGATTTTGCAGAAAGTAAGTTTTGGGTTTCTGATTAAGGACGAATGCACAGCACCCCTACACATCATAAGAACACCCCATCGGATGGAAAGAGAGGGCCTTTAAACCCTTTCTTCATTCTTATGATCGGACGGCCAAGAGGAATGCCTTAATCAGGAACATGTAATACTACAAAACAGTTTTAGATCTATATCATATATCTCATATACAAATTAGATCTAATCATGGCATATTTTGCATACATCTCATGTATTAAATCATGCATATTTTCAGATCTAAATTATCTCATAATAATCTAAAAAATTAGATTTAAATTGATCTTATCAAAATAAACTCTAATCTAGACAACTATGTAGAACTATTCTACAACTAGTCTAGACATGCATCAATCATATCTCATATGATGTTTAAAATTAAATAATTTTTATTTACTATTTTTTAGATATTATTATAATAATTATAATATCAAAAAATAGTAAATAAATAGATCTAAAATATGATTTAATCAAATTAAATTGAAAACATGCAAGACTATTCTATAGAACTATTCCATTTTAGAACTAGTCAAGCATATTTTCTAATCTTAGATCTGAATTATTTAATTTTAATTTTTCTAATTTTAGATCTGATCACATCTCATGTGACATCTGAAATCACTTATTTTTTGATTAAAATAAATTTAAAATCAGATCTAAACACTTTAGAACCTTGGCTCTGATACCAATTGAAGAGAAATCCTAATTTTCTGGACCAGATTCGTTCAGATCTGATCGGATTGAGAGATATATTTCAAAAATTTTTTTTTATCCAAATTAGATCTGAGATATTTTATATATAATTTTTATTATTTTAATAAATAAAATAAATTTAGATAAATTAAATCAAATTAATTTATCTTAATGTAGGATAATCCTATTACCCGTTGATGATCTTGTAAGCAGCGAAAGGTTCTAAATCTAGCCACGCAAGTGCCTAGCCTCTATCGATATCCACTCAGGCTAGATTTGAAGATCCTCTTTTTCTCTATCATGTCTCCAAAAATTAGATCTGAATCTGATTTGGAGGATCTTCAAAATAGCTTTTGAAGATTAGCAGTTGTCCTTTGCAGCAGCACAGCCTTCTAGCTTTCTGTGGCCTTTCTCTCACCTGGATTGCACCAATCATAGATCCCAAACTACTTTGGGCATGGAGAGGAAAGGGAGAAGATGGTCCTAGCATGGACGAGAAGGAGAGAGGTAGCCTTGGGGCATGGAGAATTATTCACCTCTTTGAGTTGGGCGCAGGGTCTTATTTATAGACTATGCGTGATCCAACTCCTCTTCTTCCCAACCAATCACAACCCTTTGTGAAATCTGATCTAAATCTAATTGGTGGGAATAAAGTCCCCTAGATTCATCCTTATATGGTGCCTAAGACCAATCAAACTTGGTTCTTAGGAGAAGTCTAATCGGAATCCAAAACGTAGATGGAGTCCCTATCCAATAGGGACTCCTGGGTGCCTCCAGCTTTGGCACACGCCAAGGGTGGCGTGCACCCTCCTCCTTACCAGGTTCTAGATGGGGGACAAGCTCCCACCAGCTCTCCAATAGGTGCATGATACGTGGATAGAAGTCAAAGTATCAATGGTCAATATTTGACCAGTCAAAGGTCAACTTTTGACCAAAGTCAAAGGACGAGAAATGGAAGGTGACCAAAAATGGTAGGTATTATTTTACAAAATAAGACAACCCTTTTCTAACCTGGACAGGCTCCAGTCAGATCAAGTGAAGGCCTCTGATCGAGCACAAACTCCTTTGGCTCAGTCAGAACAACTATTTATGATAGTAAAAGAAGAACGTTAGGTTCAATCGAGTGCTAGCATGATTTTCTTGAACCTAATTGAATCTTATTCAGATCAATTGAACTAGATTAGTTCAATTGATGATCACCAGATTCAAACTCTTGTTTGTGTGACCCAATTAGATTTAGTTCTGTATGGTAATGGGATATGTCATGATCTCTTCTGATTTGAACAACTAGAATGATCGATCATTTAAATCATTCTAATTGCTCCCAAAATCCACCAGTGACACCTAGCAGTATATGGTGGCAATCCATCAGAGCTGAATGCGAACCTCTTGGTGTAGCTACCTATGTGATTAAGTTCTTCTATCTTGAGCTCCGATCAGATTAGGGTTAAGGTGAACTCGTCAAACCCTAGTTTCTATCATATGATGTAATCATTCGATTCAAGTTTGATGTGAAAACCTAAATAGAAACTCTTTCTATTATTTCACTCTGCCATGGCCATGGGCTTCTGGACTTGATTCTCATGATCATCATAGGGCTGCTCCTCTACCACCGAGGTAGATAGATTCCATCTTGATGCAATCTAGTTCCTACAATGAACATGCTATAGCCAACATACACCTCAGGGTTCCGTATGGCTAGGAGATCGAGTTATGGTGTAGTCAAACTATAACACCCTCAAGGTGAACTGCTGATGCACTTCAGGTCAAAGAACCAGACACATCACTGCAGCATCGAGTCAGTCATTGATGAGAAGATAAACTTCCTAATGACTACTCGAGGTGGTCACGCTCAGTGCTCTCGTTCTCTAACGAGTATCTGTACTCTCGCTCTGGTGTCTCCACATCGTAGATTCAAGACTCATCTACTAAAAAGAAGCGATTGTACACCAACCTTCCAGATCAATCACCATCCTCGTGATGATCCTATGGTCGGGAGCATTTTATAAGTTAATAATGATTATTCATGTCTTAAATTTTAAACTCTTGAAAATATGAATTATCATTACCATTAACTCAAAGGATGTATCACAGACACTAAATACCCATATGTGATAGAAAATAATCCATTTTATTGATTTTAGTCAAAATTACAATTTTGCCCATAGAGGTGTATTACAAGTGTCAGCCAATTCTGGCTTCTAGGGCATATATATCTAACAATCGAGCCATATATCTCTCTCCAAGTTACAAAGCCCTCAATCAGAAGAGGAGAGAGAGTATATGGAATGAGTTCCTTATGTAAATGTTGTACACAATGTGATATACACTATGGTGTGCTGTAGACCAAATATAGCACATGCAGTGAGCATGGTTAGTAGATACATAGCTAACCCTGGGAAGGAACACTGGAAAGCATTGAAATGGATATTGAGATATCTGCATGGAACAAGGGATTCTGGTTTGGTATTTGGTGGGCGGTCGAAAGAATTTGGAGAATAATCTATGAAGATGTGTGAAGGTTCAGGTCCACTGAAATGGTTTATTGATGCAAATTATGCTGGTGATCTTGATACAAGAAGGTCTACTACTGGATACCTCTTATGCATATATGGTGGATCGGTGTCTGGGAGATCAACCCTTCGGTCAATCACGATCTTGTCTACCATAGAGGTCAAGTACATTGGGATAACGGAGGCTGCAAATGAAGCCCTTTGGCTTAGGAGGCTGATTGATGAGTTAGGGGTGGAGTAGAGCAAGGTTACACTGTTCAGTGATAGTCAGAGTGCTCTGCTGTTGGCATAGAACCTAGTCTATCATGTGCGCACAAAGCATATAGACGTGAGATACCATAGGATTAGAGAGCTGGTGGAGGAAGGTGAAGTGGAACTGATGAAGGTCCATACCAAAGAGAATCAGTCTGATGCACTCATGAAGGTACTCCCTAGTGACAGCTTTCAGAGATGTGTGGCACGGATGGATCTGTTGAGAAGAGATGAGTTCATAAGGACTTGAAAGCACCAAGGTGGAAAATGTGAGCTCAGAAGTAGCACTCCCAAGTCTTGGAATAAGAGAAGACAGGTCATGGAAAGATGGGAGCGAGCCGAAAGAGAAATCAGCTCTCCTAGCAAAGTTCAGAAACTAGGCTGGCTCACCCTGAGACTGAGCCGGCTAAGTTGGAAACTGGGTCGACTCAGTCTAGGACTGGGTTGTCTAGGTCTCAAAGGAAAATTTAGATAGAAAGCAGCATTTTTGGACTATTGGCTTGGTACACAACTCCAGATTAAGCCGACCCAGTCGTAGGTTAGCCGGCTCAATCTAAAACTGGGTCGGCTTAGTTTTCGTGGGTTATTATTTTTTGTACGTGGATTGTTTGGATTTGGAGAGTTTTTCTATTAGCTTGGGATTGATCCTTTGTAAAGTATATATACTGAAAATATGTCAAGATTGTAATGAGGCTGAAATATACTGAAAAAAAGCTCTTTTCTTTCAGAAATCTCTTCTTTTCTTCTTCTTTATTTCTTGAATTGTTTGATCGTACTTCTATAGAAATCTTTAAGAAGTACTTCCTTGTTGCTTGGCTAATCACTGGGGGCCACGTCGATCCATGTGGGAAGAGCGTGCGTTTCCGACACAAACCTTATGATCGCTATCACTGTAGGTGAAACCAAGTGATTGTTCTATATTGGTATCTTTCTCAAGATATCCATTTAAGAATGTTGTTTTCACATCCATTTATCATATTTCATAATTAAAATATGCTATAATGGCAAGCAGTGTGTGGATGTATTTAAGCATGGCCACTGGCAAGAAGGTGTCCTGATAGTCAATGCTTTTGCACTGACTATATCATTTTGCCACTAATCTAACTTTGAATCTCTCCACATTTCCATCTACACTAATCTTTCTCTTAAAGATCTATTTATAGCTAATAGATACAATACCTTCAAGTAGATCTACCAAGATTCAGACTTGATTCAAGTGCATTGAGTCAATTTCGAACTTCGTTGCCTCTCGTCATTTCTCAAAGTTAATATTTAATATCACCTTGTCATAGATTTTGGGATCATCTTCATGAATCTAATTTTCTATGGAGAATATTTCTTCTACATCCTCTGAAATAATACCTAAGTATTTCTTAAGAGAACAAAAAATCCTACTTGACTAATGAGGTGGAGGAGTAAGTATGTGGATCGGCTCAGACTGATCAGGTTCCTCAGGTTCCTTGGCTCGATGCTCTTTGGAGACTTACTCCTTAAACCTAATCTATCTTTCAATGCCACCATCTTGAATAAACTATTTTTTAAGAAAGATAGTATGTCGACTCACAATCACATTGTGGTCTTGAGGAAGATAGAAATAATATCTCAAAAACTCCTTAGGATATCCAATGAATCGAGCTCTAAGGGATCTAGCTCTAACTTATCTGCCTGCTGTCTTTTGACATAGGTCGGATAATCCCAAATCTTGAGATGACTCAAACTCAACTTCTTATCATGCCACATCTCGTATGATGTGCTAGGAACGATTTTAGAAGGAATCCTATTGAGTATATAAATGGCTATTAAAAGAAACTTGAGAAGGTCCATGAAGCTCATCATGGAATGGACTATATCTAATAGAATCTGATTCCTCTATTCTAAAATCCTGTTGAGTTGAGGCATTTTACGTGGAGTCCACTATCGAACTATGCCATACTTCTTGAGATAGTCAAGAAATTCTACACTAAGATATTTGCCTCCTCAATTTGATTGAAAAACATTAATGGGATTTTTGGTCTATTTCTCTACTTTATGTCTGAATTTTTTGAACTTTTCAAAGGCCCCAGACTTATGATGCATAAGGTATACATACCCATACCAAAAAAATCATCAGTAAAGATAATGAAGTAGACAAAATCACCTCTAGCCAACACATCAAATTGGTCGTAGATATCTGTTTGCACCAGAGCAAGACTCTATGGTCCTTTCCCCCTGGCCCACAAGGAGTAGCTTGGTCATTTTGCCTTGAAGGCATGATTTATAAATCGGATATGACTCAAAAGTCAATGAATCTATTAGTCTAACTTTCTCTAATTTGTTAATCCTATCTTCTACTATATGACCTAGCTTAAGGTGTCACAAGTACTTTTCATTTATGCTATTTCTAGGTTGTTTAGATCCTATGGCATTCACATTTTGCTTGACATAATTTACTGGGATATCAACATGCAACTGGTAGAGACCGTTGGTAAGAAAACCACTTCCAATTTTATTACTTTCATAAAGAATAATATTATGGTCCTTATGAAAACTAATTATATATCCATCATATGCTAAACAGGAGATATAAATTAGATTTCTACTCACAACAGGTACATAAAAATAGTCCCTAAGTTCTAAGATTCTTTCAAATGATAATCGTAGAGGGTACATTTCCAACTTCGATCTCTAATTCATAAAGCTCACCATGCTCGAAATATTGCTCCACTCTTTAGTTAAGTTAGACCCACCATTTACAAGAAATAGATTCATGATTGGGATCGTAACCATATCTAAAATATTAAGCCTAATCCTTCTTTCAATCCATAGCATCCCATGCCTAAAGCTAGGTTGCATCTTCTTGGTGCAACTGAACCACTATTTTCAGTCGAGAACAATCAACCTAAGGAAGGGCCAGCACAATTGCAATGGTGGAAGACTACTAGACTTAATAATTCTTAGGAAGATTTTAATTTAGAACTCAATCTTAACTAGTTATAATTGTTATGACTAATTTAGTGGCATGGATTAGCTTGAATCGTTGGCAACCCAATAGAGAACTTGATCGATCCAATTAGCCAGGTAAGTGAGATCAGTGGAGGGAAGGGATATGCCATTAACTCGGCATCAGATAAATCATGGGCAAGTAGCTTCCATTTAAAAACCATCGATCGTATCTGCCAGATTTATCTTAGACACCAAGTTATCAATCTAGAACTGATCAGATTTGCCTATAATCTAGGCTCAAACTGTGAAGCCAGATTAGGTTTTAAGATGATCAATCACATATATCTATAAATTGGTCCTGACCAAACATACAACTATTAGGCTGGTCAATTTAGCACTTTTGATTCCACCTAACCAACTCTTGATTCAATTTAATCAATCGCTCAAGCTAGACCTAATCAAGATACCCACACCTGAACCCATGTATTATGAAAATGTCTTAAATCTTAATTCTTAATTTTATATTTAGGTATTTTCATGACTTAATTCTTAATTAAGTATAACATGGTTGAACATAACAAAGCATGAAAAATATTATAGCATTTTTGGATCTAGGATTTAGCAGAAAGTAAGTTTTGATTTTTCTTCATGAGGATAGACATGCAGTACCCCTACATGCCATAACAGTACTCCATCGAATGAAAAGTGAAGGCCTTTAAATCCTTCTTACTTTTATGACTCGACAGCCAAGAGGACTACCTCAATCAGAAAATAATTTTACTACTACTAGTAGATCTAGATCTATAGTATATATCACATATATGAGATAAGATCCAATCTAATCATGCTTTGCATTCATCTCACGTATCAAACTATAATACATCTCATGCATTAAAATTCAAATATCATTTTGACCTTATCAAAATTCTAATTTAAATCCATACAATCTAGATCTATGAATCTAAAACCTTGCTCTGATACCAGTTGAAGTTTTTATTGGATCAGCGCAATCGGATTGGATCATAAGCAATGGAATTTTAAAATTTTTTTATATCGATCTGATCAGATCTATGGGTTCTTAGATCTGATTACATGAATCTAAAAATAAACATATAAAAATGGTATTTGAAATAACACCTATTTGCAAGTAGACGATCTACGCACTATAATGATCTAAATCAGTTCTGAGGTTCACCTCTAGCCATGCACATGCCCGACCTTTATCAGTATCCACTCAGGTTAAATCTAGAGATCTTCTCCTTGTTGATCTATTTCTAAAAATCAAATATGGATCTTTTTGTTGTGCCTTTGATCCAATCATCGATAGCACTCCAATCGACACACGATCGGGATCTCCTTCGACTTCTTCTAGCGCGGATAGCACCTCGACAATCAAAGATGCGATCAACCCAACACTTGGGCATAGGAGAGAGGATCTAGAGGAGGGAGAGGAGGCATGGAGAGGTAGAGTAGGGCTTCACTATGGATCAGTGGAATTAGCCAAGCCCTTTGGCCTAGTCCCCTATTTATAGAAAATATGGGAGACATAGAGTCCTAGGGCTTTAAGCAATTGATTGGGTCAAATTACTTAAAGCAGAAGGACTCTCCACTAAGCTTGGCACTGCATCTTAGATTTTATCTATGAGTTTTGTTGCACAAAAATCAAATCTAGTGTCCAGATAAAATTCTTCCATGAGTTTGAAAACATATAAGCACTTTGACTCATTCAAATGTAGTTTAAATGAAACCAAACTCTAACCTCCGTAACTCCTTGAAACTTTATCCTTATCTCTAAGGGGTGCATGCTAGGAATGGGTGTGTGCCCCTTCCTTTCTTACGTGCATGAAGAAGTCAAAGGGGGGCGCCAACTCATGGCACCCTCTTGTCCTAATTCTTTTCAAGGGAGATCAAGACAAGTCCTACTCTAATTAGGACAAGGTCTAGTCAGTTTAAGACAAACCCATACATGGCTTTTGAATAAGCCAAATCCAATTTGACTAAGTCCAAACCAATCAAAAAATCCAATGCAAGAGAAAGTTAGATCCAATCATGAGCTAGCATGATTTTTTTGAACCTAATTAGATCAAATTCAAATCAATCAAACTACGTGAGTCCAATTAATGACATCCAAATCCAAACCCTTATTTGTGTGACCTAATAGATTTAATTCTATATGGTAATGGGACATGTCATGATCTATATCATCGACGTCATCGAAACTCCTTTCAATGGACTAGAACTCTTTTTGGTTCATCCAATTAGAATTATCGATCATCGAGATAATTCTAATTGGTCCCATAGTCCATCAATGATACCTAGCAGTTTATGGTGGCAATCCATCAGAACTGAATATGAGTCTCTAGGTATAGTTATCATATGATTTAGTTCTTCTATCATGAGTCCCAATAGGATCTATGTTAAGATAAACTCGTTAAATCCAATTTCTATTATATGATTGAATCAATTGATTCAAGTTTGATGTGAAACCAGAATAGAAACTTCTTTCTATTATTTCATATTGCCATGGCCATGGGCTTTAGGACTCGATCTCATGATCACCATAGGACTACTCCTCCTCTATCGAGGTTGATAGATCCCATCTTGGTGTGATCCAATTTCTATAATGAACATGCTATAGCTAACATACACCTAAGGATTCCAAATGACTAGGAGATCAAGTTATGGTATAGTCAAACTATAATATCCTCAAGGTGAACTGTCGATGCACCTCAGATCAGAAAATTAGACACATAGCAACAACACTGAGCAAGTCATCGACGAGAAGGTAGACTCCCTTATGATTACTTGAATTTGGTCTTGCTCGGTACTCTTATTCTTAATAAACACCTATACTTTCATTCTGATGTCTCCACTATTAGGAATAGTATTCCAAAGCCAATCATCAGTCTGTTGATGGTTATACTGATTATTATACTTGTATATGAATTAATAAATGAATAAAAATTATTTTGTGATTATTCATCATAAATTCTCATCTTCTAATGAACTCTTATGTCGTGGTGAAGTCCTTAGAACTATTTAGAATCGACAAAAAAAGATTTGTCATTTTGTCCTTAAACTAGTTTGCGATCAAATGATATATTGTTACCAAGGACGACAATGTTTATCGAATACAGGTCATTGTGTACCATATGGATTGATTGTCCTCTTAATCAAGAAGTATGGAGATACTGGTATGGCATGTGGGTAAGATGTAGGGGTACATCTACATTGAACATGATCAATTTTGGAGCTTTTCTGCTATCAAGATTTACCTTGATGGAATATGGGTATAAATATACCTTCGATCTGAGATCACCATGGTGATTTTCAAGCAACTCACTATGCTTTGGTGCTAGATTATCTGAATTTTTAATTTAGTGATGGAAGATTTTTAGGCACTGTTAAGTACTTGAGGAGTCGATGCATGTATCAAGATGGGATTGACCATTCCTCATTTTGGAAGTTGTGTTAATTATATTTTAATTTAGCAAAACCTTGGTTAGGGTAGTCCAAGTGAGGAGTCACAGGACTAATTGCTTTGAGACATGATTTGGATCTACTTTTCAAGATTGATAGTTTAACTTTGAGCCATCTTATATACATAGAGATCAAAGGGATGAATTATATGATAACCATATTCACGTAGGTTCTGAATGTTACGATTATGACTATTCAATCTATCCAGACATCGGGTATCATTGCTAAATAGTCACTTCAATTAGTACAAGAATTGATTTCTATGCTATCGGCTAAGGTTTGAACCTATGGGGTCACACACACTAGAGGTTTCTACCTAATCTAATTGCTAGTGAAGAGTTCCACTGGACTAGAACTCTATGCTCAAGAGTCCCACTAGACTAAGACTCTTTGATCGAGAGTCTTATAGCATTAGGACTCTAGGTCCCGGTTATCTAGGACTCTATGATCAAGAGTCTTAGTGGACTGGGACTTTATGGTCAACAGTTTTACTGGACTAGGACTCTTCGATCAAGAGTCCTACTTGTCTAGGACTCTATGATTGAGAGTCCTACTAGTCTGGGACTCTATAATCACAAGTTTTATTCATTTGGGACACTAAGGTCAAGAGTCCCATTGGTTTGGGACTCTTCGATCAAGAGTTCTATTTTGATGGGACTCTACGGCCCGAACACCCATTGGATTTGGACTCTATATTTATGAGAAATTTAACTAGTAATTTTATTACTAATTAACTCAATTTGATTGAGTAATAATTCTTGGATTAAGTTTAATTGAATTTGATTCAGTTAGATTTGACCTGATTAGGTTATGAGATGATCTAATCGTCGAGGAGGTTTCATCCTTGATTTGATCGGGGATTGGGCTTAATCAATTTTTAATTTAATTAAAATTTAATCAAGTATAATTAAGTATAAATGAGTTAGATTTAATCTAATCTAACCAAATTGATTTGAGTTGGCCTAATTGGATAAGATTAGTTTGAGACTAGTTTGACCTAGTCTTCATGCGCCACCTCACCATTCCTTGCACCACTTCCTTTCCCAATGAGAAAAATGTTTCTTATGGATTTTCCCATGCAAGAGAGGGCTCACACCCTACTTTCTCACATCCTAAATTGATAGGCTTTGGTTGGATGCAATTTGAATTCAAATGGAGTTTGAATTCAATAAGCAACCTCCTCATCCTATCCTATGCCTCCACTTCTCTTTGCGCCTCTATTAAATCATTAAATTTTTTTGGGACATGTGACACCTGAGTAGAAGCCTCTATCTATTCATGAGCCCTCCTCTCTGTGTGAGACAAACCAGAAAAAAAAATCAAAAAAAAGAAAACAAGAGAAAAATCAGGTGCGAGGTATTTGGTGAAAGTGCTATCCTAGGAATTCAGCCTAGAATTTGAGGAGTTTTGTAAGATCTGAGCTTCAGATCTTCATGAAATTTTTTGGAGTACCTCCTCAACCTCTCATCTCCCTCTACTATTGATTTAGACAATTCAAAGATTTGGTGGAGGAGATTGAAGCATTCGATCATGATTCAGCTATCAAAATTATTCTACATTAAGCTAGCACTTGGAAGGAGCCAATCGAGATCAGGGCCTCATGTGGACCATCCATGGAGGCCAGACACCTTGTGTGGTTGTGCTACGATGATCAGATATCTCTAATGGTGATTCAGTTGTAGAGATTGACAACTCATGTAAAGGTAATGTGTTCTAAACATGTAGATCAGTAAAATATTTTTTCTGCTGCTGCTGTTTATTTTATTTTTCAGATTCATTGCATTTATGTCACATTAGATCTTGAATTAATAAAATTTTTAGATAAGATCTATAGCTCTAAAAAATTAATTAGATTAATTTTTAATTACACTATATTTGATTTTCAAAAAAGTTTCGAAAGTAGAGCTAAAAATTTTGCATGCTTTCCAGCAATGATATCAGAGCATCCAGGTTATTTAATGTGACGTATATGCATTCTTAGATTATTTTTTAGATTAGATATAAATAATAATCTAATTCTTAAATCTAAAAGTAAAATTATGATCTTACAGATTGTAGGTTGTCCTATTGTAAGGTTTACCCCTTACAGTGTACATGTAGTTCTGGTATGTGCTGATCTAAAAATTAATCATAAAATTTTAGATCTGATCTAACAAGTTTTATGATATGTTTGTATGATATTAATCTAATTTTTAATCATGAATAAGTATTTAGATTAGATCTGAAATAATTCATGATTTTTATGTATTGTACATAGTTATAGATTAAAATCTATAACTAGTATTGTTTGTGAAATAAGCCGACCCATTTTCGAAATAAGTCGACCTATTTAGTGAATAGTGCTAGATTGTGAAAGAACCTTTCAAAATTTTAAAAAATATTTTTAAAATGCCGAACCCTAATCCTTAACCCAAAAATTTAATTAAGAATTAAGTATGATGAATTAGGGTCTAGAATTTTGAATTAAAGATCATAAGTCATTGATCATAAAATTTGGATTATTCGATTAGATGAGTTAGGTCCATTAATTAGGTTAGACCTAAGGTTAGCAAAAAAATGGACTAAATTAGAGTAATTAATCAAATCTAACTTAATGTTGAATTAGATTAGGTCAAGGATACTCTAGATTCAACTTCAATAGTTATAGTTGGATGAGTCCATGTCTTTAACAAAGACCAAGATGGACTTGATTCATGGCTATGCGGTTGAGTCCGAAGTTACTAGGTTGATCAGATTGAACCGAATTAACCAGTTGGTGTCTAAGATAAGTTTAGTAGGCAAGATCAGTAGTTTTTAATTGGGAGCTACTCATACTGATTCGATCTTTGATGAGTTAATGGCACTTTTCTTCCACTGATCTCACTTACCTAGCCAACATGGTCAATTAGGATTTGATTAGATCACTTGATGATTCAGGCTTATCCATGTCACTAGAAATCAATTTGACTAATTTTAATCAGTAAGACTGTATCAGGTGCCCATGGACCTAAATTGATCCTAGTCCTAACCTATTGACTTGGTGAAGTCAATGGGAGTATTTGGCTTGGTGAAGTCAGTGGGAGTAAATTGGTCAATATCCTTTCTATTCTTAAATCATATGTAACATAAATTGTCTAAATTATTAGGTCCATAAAAATGACTAAGTTATTGGGATAATCGAGTCATAGCCTCCTATTGAGGTATATAGTAATGGATCCAATTTTTCAGGTGGACATTAGAGGTTCTTTACACCTGATGTTCATCTAGATATTGAAATTATTATCCATCATATGATGATTAGCTCATACTCTCTTAATGGTGATCAAGTTGGCAAGAGCTTTCCTCAGGCGTGGTCATCATTGGTTTGATGCATCAAACTCAATCATGTTAATGGTTGAATCTAACCAAATCTTTTTAGTGGAGGCCATAGCCTACTAAATTGGCTTATGGGGCAAAACCAAAATATTGAAATTATTTGGGAAAATAATTAGTTGTGAACCTACCTATTGATGCACACAGGTTGGCCAGAGCTTTACTCAGGCCCATTTGTGGTCTTTATGGATTTCAGTACCCACTAAGGAGTTAGTATAATTCCTCGAATTAGAGGTAAAAGCTATCTGATAGGAATGCAATGTTGTCGTTAAGACACTGTGTTTATCAGTTTAAATTCAACTTTTAACTTTTTAAATTAATTAAAAATTATGAAGAGAGTAGTGAGTCGAGTCGAATCCGTAGAGAGGCAATGATTTATTTCTAAAATCTTTGATTTTTTTATTATTATTTTTTTTAAAAGAAAAGAAAAGAAGGGTTTTTGAAAATTAAAATCAAAAAATAGATTTATAAATAAAAATAGAATTTAAATTATGTAGAAATAAATTTGGTACTAAGATCAACTATTTAGATCATAGCAACTACTTGCAATAAAATTAAAAAGCAATAAAGAATAATTAATTTAAAAAGCTAGAATTGAAAAGAATAATAAAGCTTTCTTTATTAAAATTAAAACTCAGATGCAAAATTTAAATACAAAAAATTAAAAAAAAGAAAATTTAGAATTTTAATATAAAAAATTAAAGAAAAAGAAAGAGAAAACTAGAAGAAGATCGCAAATCAGCATAGGCGTGGAGATGGCATAGAAGATAGGCCCTTCTTCTCAGCACTATAGCTTTGAAGCAACCTTTAACCTAGAGCTTGGCTTCCACCCTATACCTTGGCTTCCCTTCCATCCGATCTATCCATTTTTAGAGGCTTGGGGTCCTTTTTATAGAGCTAGGAGGGTTGAATATTTTTTTCTGGGGGCAATGTGGGACTAATAGCCTTTGTAATCATCCAAATACAAAGAAATCCGAGTAAAATTTAGAACAAAATAGCTTTCACACAAATCTAGTAAGTCTGGTGAAATCTAGTCATTCAATAGAAATTCAACGATCCAAAAATAATCAAAATCGAATGCGTATTGGCCCAGATCAGGTCGGATTAAATTTTGACCATTCGATCGCACGTTGATCGAGGAAATCTGGCTGCAAATCATGCATCGAGAGTCCTGATCATCGTCGAGATTGTTCTGGACCGTCGGATCATCCCCTGAATCGAGTGGTACCGTTGGATGGCAATCCACATGAAGTCTGAAGCTGAATCAAATTCAGAATTAACCATAGTCATTCGATCTTAACCGTAAGCTACTACAACCGTCCGATGGTGCAATTACTGTTCTTACAGGCCGCATGAACCGACCGCACTGCACACCATAGCCAATCAGTGCCTTTGTTGCTGAGTGAAAAGACCAAATTATCCTGTGAGCCATGATAAATTTTGGTGGACCCTTTAAGGGTCTAGGTCCACCACGTGGCCAGCTCTGATTCGTCGGTGTCTGCTGAGCTGATAGTCTACACTATGCTGTAAACCGGCTGGTGGCTTCTGGGCTTGAGTCGGCTAGCATGGATGGCTTGGCACACTGGTTTGATCGGCTTGGCTCAGCATGTTTGGATGCACTGATTGCTGCGGCATGGCGGCTTGAGCCGTTTGAGCCGTATGTTATTTTTCATAATTTTTTTTTATTTTATTTCTTTAGAAATTCATATCTTTTCTATTTTAGCTCTATTTTGCTTCAAACTTATTTCGTTATGATCAAAAAAATGAGCTCTTTCTATTGATTATAAAATTTTATTTTTTAATTTTTATTATTTTTTAATTAATTTTTTAATTAATAAAAATATAATTTTTTTAAAAATTATATATAAATTGATTAATAATTTTTAAAAATTAATATAAATTAATTAATAATTTAATACTTTTATTGGTGAATTTATAGTACTTATCACACCCCCCAACTTAAGCTTTGCTCGTCCTCGAGTAAAGAAAGAATTTAATTTTGATCAATTATCATATTTTGTTGAGATCCTCCTTCACAAAAATAAATCTAGGATTTAAGATCAAAAGTTTAGATAGTATCACTAACTAAGTATTGAGTTTCAGAAGTAAATTCATGGTAGATTAATCAGAAACTTTCTTAGAGTTTATCTAAAGATTTTCAACACTTTATTTCATGAATACTAACTTAGCATTTGGGTGTTGATTCAAAAGACAAACGAATCTTCTTTTTATCACCTATTTTAGTTAGTTTTTTATATACTCCCAAGTTATGTGCATGAATTAAGATAGCTTTCATACTGTTTTTTTTTTTTTTGAAAATTATGCTGAGCATCCTAGCCTTTCCTTCACTGTTTGATGTGAACTTCAACACTTAAGATGCAGAGTTCTAGTTTAGGGCAATCCATATATACTCTATATTTTACACTTTTCTTTTATTTATTTAAGCAGGTAGCTCTTTCCTTAAATTCAAGTTTCTTTAATTGAAGTATATATAAACCATCAATTTTTAGTGATAATTGAATCCTCAATTTAGCCTTATAATCAACACCAACTGTGCTTCATTAGTGTGCATGTGTAATTAGAAGTGCTGTTAGCCTTTAAATGACCTAAGTTGGCTGCCAATGGTTTGACCAAGTAATCTGCTTCTTAACTCGCTACCATTATTAGTTAGTACTTTCTAACTTTATTACTTTTTCTAGTTTATTTTGCTTAAGATTCTCTTTCCTAGAATATGGTTTATCCAAAATTTTTTAATATATTTTATATATTATTATTATTTTTTTATATTATATAAATATTTTATTTTTTTTATTTTTTTATCATTTTATTTTTATTTTTATTTATTTATTTTTATTTTTATTTTTATTTTATTTTTTTACCTCCCAACTGAATTGACATTGTCCTCAATGGAGAGAAAAAATAAATAAAAGGGTGTAAATTATGTTTATTTATTTAGCATGAGTCTTGAAGCTTATGATCCTTCTCCAACTTTTTGGTTCTCTAGCTTAGCCCAAAAAAAGAAACTAAAAATAATAAATTAGATTCAAGAAGTATTGGGTTGCTTTTGTTAGATATACATGCCCTAAAAGCCAGAATTGGCTGACACTTATAATACACTTCTAGGGGCAAAATTATAATTTTGACTATAATCAATAAAATGGGTTATTTTCTATCACATATGTGTATTTAATCTGTGATATATTCTTTGAGTTAATGATAATGATAATTCATATTTCTAAGAGTTGAAAATTTAAGACATGAATAATCATTATTAACTCATAAAATGCTTCCGACCGTAGGATCATCACGAGGATGGTGATTGATCCAAAAGGTTGGTGTACAATCACTTCACTTTAGTAGATGAGTCTTGAGTCTACGATGTGGAGATGCCGAAGTGAGAGTACAGGTACTCGTTAGAGAATGAGGGCACTAAGTGTGACCACCTCGACTAGTCATTAGGAAGTCTACCTTCTCATCAATGACTGACTTAATGCTGCAGTGGTGTATCTGGTTCTTTGACCCGAGGTGCATCGGCAGTTCACCTTGAGGGTGTTATAGTTTGACTACACCATAACTCGATCTCCTAGCCATACGGAATCCTGAGGTGTATGTTGGCTATAGCATGTTCATTGTAGGAACTGGATTGCATCAAGATAAAATCTATCTACCTCGGTGGTAGAGGAGCAGCCCTATGATGATCATGAGAATCAAGTCCAAAAGCCCATGGCCATGGCAGAGTGAAATAATAGAAAGAGTTTCTATTTAGGTTTTCACATCGGACTTGAATCGAATGATTAACATCATATGACAGAAACTAGGTTTGACGAGTTCACCTAAACCCTAATCTGATCGGGGCTCAAGATAGAAGAACTTAATCACACAGGTAGCTACACCAAGAGGTTCACATTCAGCTCTGATGGGTTGCCATCATATACTGCTAGGTGTGACTAGTGAGTTTTGGGAGCAATTAGAATGATTTAGATGATCAATCATTCTAGCTGTTCGAATCAGAACAGTTCCGATCCATCGAAAGGAGTTTCGATGATGTCGATAATAGAGATCATGACATATCCCATTACCATACAGAATTGAATCTAACCAGGTCGCACAAACAAGGGTTTGAATTTGGTGATCATCAATTGAACTAATCCAGTTTAATTGATCTGAATGAGATTCAATTAGGTTCAAAGAAATCGTGCTAGCACTCGATTGAACCTAACATTCTTCTTTTACTATCATAAATAGTTATCCTAACTGACCCAAAGGAGTTTATGGTCAATTAGAGGCCTTCACTTAGTCTGACTTGAGCCTGTCTAGGTTAGAAAAGGGTTGTCTTATTTTGTAAGTCAATACCTACCATTTTTGGTCACCTACCATTTCTCGTCCTTTGACTTTGATCACAAGTTAACCTTTGATTGGTCAAATATTGACCATTGATATTTTAATTTCTATCCACATGTCATGCACCTATTGAAGAGCTGGTGGAGGCTTGTCCCCCTACCAGAACCTGGCAAGGAGGAGGGCGCACGCCAAGGGTGGCGTGTGTCCAAGTTTGAGGTGCTTAGGAGTCCCTATTGGATAGGGACTCCATCATTTTTGGATTCCGATTAGAATCCTCCTAAGAACCAACTTTGACTGGTCTTAGGCACCATCCAAGGATGAATCCAAGGGACTCTATTTCCACCAATCAGATTTAGATCTAATTTCATAAAGGGTTGAGATTGGTTGGGATGAAAAGGAGTTGGATCACGCATAATCCATAAATAGGACCCTGCACCCAATTCAAGGAGAATCTAAAAATTCCCATGCCCCAAGGCTGCCTCTCTCCTCCTCCTCCATGCCAAGTCCATCTTCTCCCTCACCTCTCCATGCCCAAAGTGGTTTGGGATCTAAGTTGGTGCAATCTAGGCGAGAGAAAGGTGATAGAAAGCTAGAAGACTGCGCTGCTGCAAAGGACAACTGCTGATCTTCGAAAGTTATTTTGAAGATCCTCCAAATTAGATTCACATCTAATTTTAGGATACATGATAGAGAAGAAGAAAATCTCCAAATCCAGCCCGAGTGGATATCGGTAAAGGGCAGGCACTTGCATGGCTAGATCCAAAACCTTCCGCTGCTTACAGGATCATCAAACGGGTAATAAGATTACCCTACATCAAGGTAAATTAAATTTGATTTAATTTATCTAGATTTTATTTTTATTATTAGAATAATAAAGATTAGATCTAAAATATCTTAAATCTAATTTGGATCAAAGAAAAATTTTTTTGAAATATATCTCTTGATCGGATCATATCTGAACGAACCTGATCCAAAAAATCAGGATTTTTCTTCAACTGATATCAGAGCCAAGGTTCTAAAGTGTTTAGATTTGATTTTAAATTTATTTTAATCAAAAAATAAGTTATTTTAGATATCACATGAGATGTGATCAGATCTAAAATTAGAAAAAATTAAAATTAAAAGATTTGGATCTAAGATTAGAAAATATGCATGACTTGTTCTAAAATAGAATAGTTCTATAGAATAGTCTTGCATGTTTTCAATTTAATTTGATTAAATCATATTTTAGATCTATTTATTTACTATTTTTTGATATTATAATTATTATAATAATATCTAAAAAATAGCAAATAAAAATTATTTAATTTTAATATCATATGAGATATGATTGATGCATGTCTAGACTAGTTGTAGAATAGTTCTACATAGTTGTCTAGATTAGAGTTTATTTTGATAAGATCAATTTAAATCTAATTTTTTAGATTATTATGAGATAATTTAGATCTAAAAATATGCATGATTTGATACATGAGATGTATGCAAAATATGCCATGATTAGATCTAATTTGTATATGAGATATATGATATAGATCTAAAACTATTTTATAGTATTACATATTCCTGATTAAGGCATTCCTCTTAGTCATCTGGTCATAAGAATGAAGAAGGGTTTAAAGGCCCTCTCCTCCCATCCGATGGGGTGTTCTTATGACATGTAGGGGTGCTGCACGTTCGTTCTTAATCAGAAATCCAAAACTTACTTTCTGCAAAACCCTAGATCCTGAAATCCTAGGATTTATTGTGCATATTTTATTTATGAACCCTACTTAATTAAGAATTAAGATTATGAAATATTAATTAGGTCTAAAATTAAGAATTTTAGATCTAAGATATATTCATAATACTGGGTTCGGGCTTGGGTAGCTCAATTAGGTCTAAGCGGTTGATCAAATCGAATCAAGAGTTGGTTAGATGGGATCAACAATGCTTAAATTGACCAGCCTAATAGGATTAAGTCTGGGTCAAGATCGAGTCACGATCAAGCAAGACCTAATTAGGCTCAGAGGTTAGAGTCTGGATTGTAGGCTAACCTCAATTGGTTCTGACTCAATAATTTGGTGTCTAAGGCTAAGTTTGGCACATACGATCGACTGGTTTTTAATTGAGAGCTACTCGATCTGAATGTGTTCTTATACGAGTTAATGGCATATCCCTTCCGACCGGTCTCACTTACCTAGCCATATCTATTGACTCAGTTTTGATTTGAGGTGGTCAATAATTCAAGCTAACCCATGCCACTAGGTTAGTCATAATTGTTATGACTATGACAAGTCTAGTTTAATGAGACCTGAATCAATTCTTCCTAAGAAAAGATTAAGTCTGAGGTCTTCCACCATTGTAGATGTGCGGGCCCTTCCCGAGGTTGATTGTTCTCGACTGGATACAGTGGCTCAGTTGCACCTGAGAAGATGCAACCATGTCTATTAGGCATTGGATGCTATGGGCTGGAGGATGAGTTGGGCTCAATATTTCGGATACGGTGAGAGACTCAATTAGGAATCCAGTCTGTGCAAATGGTGGGTCTGACTTAACTAAGGAGTGGATCAATATTTTGGATACGGTGAGATTCATGAATTAGAGACCAAGTTTGGGTGCACCATGATTAGAGAATCATTGAACAAGAGTTGTTCACTCATTGGCTAACCCATCACCAATAACTGTTAGGTGAGGTGATGAGTCAGTTGGTGAGACCGCACCACCCACTAGAAATCATTAATCATGGAGATTTTCGCATCTCTACAGAGGGAAGTGTAGGGATCCAAGAAAATAGTGGGAGCTAATTTGTTTAAAAATAAAATTCCTAAATAAATTGGTTAAGTCATAATTATAGTATCTAACTAGAATCTTTGACTCTCTATAGAAAAATGTCTGCATCCAAACCATTAGCACGTAACCTGGACACACATAGACTAATCGAATCCAATTACAAAGATTGGCTCAGGAACTACAAATTTTTTTTGGATTTCAAAAAGTTAACTCATGTATTGGACCAGGACCCTCCCACCTTACCAGTCCATCTATCCACTGAATAAAGATTGTCTCTGAAAAAATGGATAGACGAAGATAATAAGGCTAGATATTACATGTTGGGCTTGATGTCTAATGAGCTCCAGCGCCAATATGAAGATATCGGGACTGCTCGCCAAATGTTGGCTCACCTATAGGAGATGTTTGGTGAACAGAGTTGCACAGCCAAGTATCAAGTCACGAAATGACTTTTTAAGGCTAAGATGCGTGATGGACAGTCAGTCCAAGATCACTGTCTGATGATGATCAAGGACTTGGAAGAGCTTGAGAAGCTCAGTGTGAAGTTAGACTTGGATCTGCAGAATGATGTTATTCTGCAATCCTTGACTGATGCATATGGGCAATTCATCATGAATTACCACATGCATAAACTTCAAAATTCCTTGGCCAAATTAATGAACATGCTGGTCACCGCTGAGCTTTCTATGAAAGGTTCTAAAGGCTTAGTTCTTGCTATGGAATGGACTTCTTCCAAAAGAAAGTCTTCTAAAAAGAAAAAGAAGTCTGCAAAAAAGCAGAAGATGGAAGGAGCAAACAAGAAGAAGGCAGAGCCAAAAAAGAAGGCCGCTGTCAAAGAAAAGTGTTTCCATTACAACAGCGACAACCACTGAAAGTGAAACTGTCCTACTTACCTAACCACCCTGAAGAACAAGAAGGAAGGTCCTTCTTGAGGTATGCTCGTTATTGAGTCTAACCTTACGATTTCTTCTGCATCCAGTTGGGTGCTTGACTCTGATTCTAGTGCTCATCTATGCACTTTCATGCAAGATCTAGAGGATAGCAAGAGGCTGAGGGATGGAGACATGATCCTACACATCGGTAATGGAGCAAGAGTTACTGCAGTAGCGGTGGGAACATATCTTCTTCGATTATCATCTAGTATAGACTTAGTTTTGAAACACTGTTATTATGTGCTTGTAGCTAGCAGAAATTTGATTTCTATTTCATGCTTAGCACTAGAAGGCTATGTGATTACCTTCTTTAAGGACCATTGTAACATTTTTTATGAAAGAAATAAAATTGCAAATGGTTTCCTTATTAACGATCTTTATCAGCTACATATTGATGTACCTATTCTAACTATCGAGCAAAACATGAATGCCAAACGACCTAGGGATAGTCCAAATGATAGATATCTATGGCACCTAAGATTAGGTCATATAGCAGAAGATAGGATCAACAAATTAAAAAAAAATGGGCTATTGAGTCCATTGACTTTCCGAGTCATATCCAACTTGTGAATCTTGTCTTCAAGGCAAAATGACTAAACTCCCTTTTGTTAGGACATGGGGAAAGGGCCACAGATCTCCTTGCCCTAGTACATACTGATGTGTGCGGCCCATTTGATGTGCCGGCTAGAGGCAATTTTGTCTACTTCATTACCTTTACCGATGATCTGTCTAGGTATGGGTATGTGTATCTTATGAGACACAAGTCTGAAGCTTTTGAAAAGTTCAAAGAATTCAGACATGAAGTAGAAAAATAAACTGAAAAACCCATTAAGGATTCTTCGATCAGATCGAGGAGGTGAATACCTTAGCCGAGAATTCCTAGACTATCTCAAGGAAAATGGCATAGTCTCTCAATGGACTCCACCAGGAACACCTCAACTCAACGGGGTTTCAGAATGGAGAAATCGGAACTCTATTGGATATGGTTCGATCCATGATGAGCTTCACAGACCTTCCTGATTTTCTTTGGGGACACTCATTGTTAACTTCAATTTATCTACTGAATAGGGTTCCCTCTAAAACCGTTCCTACCACACCGTATGAGATATGGCACGGTAAGAAACCAAGTCTGAGTCATCTCAGAATTTGGGGTTGTCCGGCTCATGTCAAAAGACAACAAGCGGACAAGTTAGAGTTTAGGTCCTTTAGAGCTCGATTCATAGGATATCCTAAAGAGTCATTAGGATACTATTTCTACATTCCAGAAGACCACAATGTGATTGTGAGTCGACATGCCATCTTTCTTGAAAAATAGTTTATTCAAGATAGCGGCATTGGAAAGCAGATTAAGCTTGATGAGAAAGTCTCACAAGTACAACGAGCTAAGGACCAATTGGAACCAAATCAGGTTGAGCCAATAAGAACACTACCTCCTCCACCTCATAGATCGGAAAGAGTTTCCATCCCCCTGAAAGATACTTAGGTATTATTTCAGAGGAAGTAGAGAAAATGTTCCTCGTAGGTAATGGTGCTCATGGTGATGATCCCAAAACCTACAACGAGGCGATATCAGATATCGACTCCGAGAAATGGCTAGAGGCAATGCAGTCAGAAATTGACTCGATGCACTCAAACCAAGTCTGGACCTTGGTAGATCCACCAGAAGGTATAGTACCTATTGGGTGTAAATGGATCTTCAAGAGAAAGATTGGTGCAGATGGGAATGTGGAGACATTCAAGGCTAGACTAGTGGCAAAAGGTTATAGTCAACGCGAAGGCATTGACTATCAGGATACCTTTTCCCAGTGGCTATGCTAAAATCCATCCGCACATTGCTTGCCGTTGCAGCCTATTTCGATTATGAAATATGGCAAATGGACGTGAAAATGGCATTCTTAAATGGATATCTTGAGGAAGATATCTATATGGAACAGCCGCTAGGTTTCACATCCAGTGATACTGATCACAAGGTTTGCAAGCTGCAAAGGTCCATATATGGACTTAAGCAAGCATCTCGGAGCTGGAACACTCATTTCAATGATGTGATCAAAAAAAGTTTGGTTTCATCAAAAATGAAGAGGAACCGTGTGTCTTCAAAAAGGTCAGTGGGAGCGCTGTTGTCTTCCTCGTATTGTACGTGGATGACATCCTCCTTATTGGGAATGATATTCCCATGTTGACAATAGTCAAAATATGGTTGTCCAAGGAATTCTCCATGAAAGACCTAGGTGAAGCATCCTTTATTCTAGGAATTAAGGTCTATAGGGATAGACCGAATAGGATGCTAGGACTTTCACAGAAGATGTACATAGAGGAAGTACTAAAGAGGTTTAGTATGGAAAACTCTAAGAGGGGATTAATACCCTTCAGACATGGTATTCATCTTTCCAAGAAGATGTGCCCTAGCACACCTGAGGAAATAGAACGCATGAGCAAGATCCCTTATGCTTCTGCAATAGGGAGCCTCATGTATGCCATGCTATGTACACGACCTGATATAGCCCATGCTGTGAGTGTCACAAGCAGATATCAGTCAAATCCAGGTGAAGAACACTGGACTTCTGTGAAATGTATCCTTAAGTACTTGAGAAGAACTAAGGATATGATGTTGGTCTTTGGTAATGGAGAACTCCAAGTCCAGGGATACACAGACTCGGATTTCATGTCCGATATAGATGATCGAAAGTCGACATCTGGGAGTCTGTTTGTGTGCAATGGTGGTGCTGTCAGTTGGAAGAGTTCCAAGCAAACCATGATAGCAGATTCCACCATGGAAGCAGAATATATCGCTGCATCAGAGGCTGCGAAGGAAGCATTCTGGTATAAGAAGTTTGCTGCAGAAATTGGAGTAATGCCATCAGATGCCATTCCTCTATACTGCGACAACAATGGCGCCATAGCCCTTGCTAAGGAGCCGAGGTCTCACAAGAAATCCAAGCATATTGAGCGGCGATACCACCTCATCCGCGATTACCTCGAGAAGGGTTACGTCGAGGTCAAGAGAGTCAACTCCACAGATAATGTGGCAGACCCACTTACAAAGCCATTGGGCCAGCAGAAGATCGAAGCCCACCTTGAGAAGATGGGACTTAGACTTGTAGCCAATTGGCTTTAGGACAAGTGGGAGATTGTTAGATATATGTGCCCTAGAAGCCAGAATTGGCTGACACTTGTAATACACTTCTAGGGGCAAAATTATAATTTTGACTATAATTAATAAAATGGGTTATTTTCTATCACATATGTGTATTTAGTGTCTGTGATACATCCTTTGAGTTAATGGTAATGATAATTCATATTTTCAAGAGTTGAAAATTTAAGACATGAATAATCATTATTAACTCATAAAATGCTTCCGACCATAGGATCATCACGAGGATGGTGATTGATCCGAAAGGTTGGTGTACAATCGCTTCTCTTTAGTAGATGAGTCTTGAGTCTATGGTGTGGAGACACCGGAGCGAGAGTACAGGTACTCGTTAGAGAACGAGGGCACTGAGCGTGACCACCTCGAGTAGTCATTAGGAAGTCTACCTTCTCGTCAATGACTGACTCGATGCTGCAGTAGTGGTGTGTCTGGTTCTTTGACCTGAGGTGCATCGGCAGTTCACCTTGAGGGTGTTATAGTTTGACTACACCATTAACTCGGTCTCCTAGCCATATGGAATCCTGAGGTGTATGTTGGCTATAGCATGTTCATTGTAGGAACTGGATTGCATCAAGATGGAATCTATCTACCTCGGTGGTAGAGGAGCAGCCCTATGATGATCATGAGAATCAAGTCCAGAAGCCCATGGCCATGGCAGAGTGAAATAATAGAAAGAGTTTCTATTTAGGTTTTCACATTGGACTTGAATCGAATGATTACATCATATGACAGAAACTAGGGTTTGACGAGTTCACCTTAACCCTAATCTGATCGGGGCTCAAGATAGAAGAACTTAATCACACAGGTAGCTGCACCAAGAGGTTCGCATTCAGCTCTGATGGGTTGCCACCATATACTGCTAGGTGTCACTGGTGGATTTTGGGAGCAATTAGAATGATTTAGATGATCGATCATTCTAGCTGTTCGAATCAGAAGAGTTCTGATCCATCGAAAGGAGTTTCGATGATGTCGATGATAGAGATCATGACATATCCCATTACCATACAGAACTGAACCTAACTGGGTCACACAAACAAGGGTTTGAATCTGGTGATCATCAATTGAACTGATCCAGTTCAATTGATCTGAATGAGATTCAATTAGGTTCAAGAAAATCATGTTAGCACTCGATTGAACCTAACGTTCTTCTTTTACTATCATAAATAGTTATCCTGATAGAGCCAAAGGAGTTTGTGCTCGATCAAAGGCCTTCACTTGGTCTGATTGGAGCCTGTCTAGGTTAGAAAAGGGTTGTCTTATTTTGTAAGATAATACCTACCATTTTTGGTCACCTACCATTTTTCGTCCTTTGACTTTAGTCAAAAGTTGACCTTTGACTGGTCAAATGTTAACCATTGACACTGACTTCTATCCATGTGTCATGCACCTATTGGAGAGCTGGTAGGGGCTTGTCCCCCTACTAGAACCTAGCAAGGAGGAGGGCACATGCCTGCGCCCAGGAGTCCCTACTGGATAGGGACTCCATCTCCTTTTTGGATTTCGATTAGACTCCTCCTAACAACCAACTTTGATTGGTCTTAGGCGCCATCTATGGATGAATCCTAGGGACTCTATTCCCATCAATCAGATTTAGATCTGATTTCACAAAGGGTTGTGATTGGTTGGGATGAAGAGGAGCTGGATCACGCATAGTCTATAAATAAGACCCTACGCCCAACTCAAGGAGAATCTAAAAATTCCCACGCCCCAAGGCTGCCTCTCCCCTCGTCCATGCCAAGTCTATAAATAACTTTCTATCGCCTTTTGGAGATGTGATAGAGAAGAAGAGGATCTCCAGATCCAGTTCGAGTGGATACCGGTAGAGGCCAGGCACTTGCATGGCTAGATTTAGAATCTTCCACTGCTTATAGGATCATCAAATGGGTAATAGGGTTACCCTATATCAAGATAAATTAAATTTGATTTAATTTATTTAGATTTTATTTTTATTATTAAAATAATAAAGATTGGATCTGAAACATCCCAGATCTGATTTGGATCAAAGAGAAAAATTTTTAAAATATATCTCTTGATCCGATCAAATCTAAACGAATCTGGTCCGGAAAATCAGGATTTCCCTTCAGCCTTCCAATAGGCGCTAAGTTTATTATCTTCAGCGAGACAAAATGCAGTTTAATTCATTGTGGTTCTAGTAATTATACCTGATCAATATTTCAATTTAACAATATCCCTTTGATATATGGTTTAAGCCTTTGGCCATTTACCTTAAAAAAATTTTTAGTACTGGGATCATATAGTTTGATCGCACCATGTCGGAATACATTATTAACTATGTAAGGTCCATCCCATCTAGATTTTAATTTTTCAGGGAATAATCGAAGCCTTGAGTTAAATAACTAGACTTGTTGATTTAGTTCAAAGGTTTTCCTTGAAATATGTTTATTATGGAAGGCTTTCATTTTCTCCTTATAGATTTTTGAATTTTCATAAGCTTCTTGCCTTAATTATTCTAATTCACTCAATTGTAACATCCGATTGGAACCAACTTGGTTTAAATTAAAATTTAATTATTTTGTTGCCTAATATGCTTTATGTTCAAGTTCTATCAGAAGGTGACATGCTTTTCCATAGATTAATCTATAGGAAGACATTCCAATAGGGGTTTTATAAGCTATCCTATAGGCCCATAATGTATCATCTAATCGATCTGACCAATCTTTTCGATCAGGCCTAATAGTCTTTTGTAAGATATTCTTAATTTTCCTATTAGAAACTTCTACCTGGCCACTTGTTTGCAGATGGTATGGTGTAGCTATCTTATGTGTCACCCCATATTTTTGTAATAAAGTTCGAAATTGGTGATTTATAAAATGGGTACCTCCGTCACTAATAATAGCACGTGGAAATTCAAACCTAGAAAAGATATTCTTCTGAATAAATTTTAAGACTACTTTATGATCATTGGTTCGTGTTGCTATTGCTTCAATCCATTTAGAAACATAATCGATAGCTACCAAAATGTATTCAAATCCATTGGAAGGTGGAAAAGGTCCCATAAAATCAATTCCCCATACATCAAAAACTTCTACTACTAAGATGGGGTTTAAAGGCATCATGTCTTTCTTTAAAATATTTCTAAGGCTTGACACTTAAAACACTCCTGACTAAAAGTATGGGCATCCTTAAATAATGTTGGCCAATAAAAACCACTCTATAATACTTTGGCCGCAGTTTTTCATCCAAAAAAATGTCCTCCATAAGCAAGGGTATGACAAAATTATAAGATACTCCATTGTTTAGATTCAGGAACACATCTACGAATTATTTGATCAGCACAAATTCTAAAATGCTTAGGATCTTCCCAAAAATAATATTTAATTTGAGCAAAGAATCGATCCTTTTCATTCTTAGACCAGCCATCAGGAATTTATCCTATGACTAAGTAATTGACAATATCTGCAAACCAAGGAGTCTTTGTATGTGAAACTGTTAACAATTGTTTATCTAGAAAAGATTCTCTGATTGATACAGGTTCACTATCTTTAACTAGGATCCTAGACAGATGGTCCGCTACAACATTTTTAGATCCCTTTTTATCTCGAATTTTAATGTCAAATTCTTGTAGTAGTAAAATCCATCTAATTTATCATGGTTTAGCATCTTTCTTTGAGAGCAGGTATCTCAAGGCTGAATGATCCAAGTAAATTATGATTTTTGATCCTAATAGATATGATCTAAACTTTTCTAGGGCAAACACAATGGCTAGCAACTCTTTTTCAGTGGTGGTATAATTCATTTGTGCTTCATTTAGAGTTCTACTGGCATAATAGATCACTACAGGATATTTGTTTACCCTTTGGCCCAAGATAGCTCCTATGGCAAAGTCTGAGGCATCGCACATAATTTCAAAAGGTAGTGACCAGTTAGGAGGTTGTATGATTAGAGCTTTGGTCATAGCTTCTCTTAAGATTTCATAAGCTTTAAGACAATTTTCATCAAAGTTAAAAGAAACATCCTTAGCGAGCAGATTACACAAAGGATGAGAAATTTTAGAGAACTCTTTGATGAAGCGACGATAGAATCCTACATGACCAAGAAAAGATCGAATTTGTTTGACAGAAGTTGGGAGGAGGAAGTTTAGAAATTAGTTCAACTTTAGCTTTATCTACCTCAATCCCTTTCTTAGATACTATATGTCCTAAAACGATCCCCTTCTTGAACCATGAAGTGGCTCTTTTCCCAGCTTAAATACTAGATTAGCCTCAATACATCATTTTAATATTTTCTTCAAATTGTTGAGGCAACTCTCAAAAGATTCTCCAAAGACTGAAAAGTCATCCATGAATATTTCTAAGAAATCTCCTATCATGTCTGAAAATATTGACATCATGCACCTTTGAAAAGTTGCAGGTGCATTACATAATCCAAATGGCATTCTACGGAAAGCAAAGGTTCCATAGGGACATGTAAAGGTGGTCTTTCCTGATCTCCTAGATAGATTGCTACCTGATTGTATCCTGAGTATCCATCTAAAAAGCAAAAGTATTGTTGGCCTGCTAGTCTTTCTAGGATTTGATCGATAAAGGGTAAGGGAAAAGTGATCTTTTCGGATGGTTGTATTGAGTTTTCTATAATCTATGCAGACACGCCATCCAGTGGAAAGTCGTGTTGGTACTAAGTTTTCATGTTCAGTGCGGACAACCGTAAGTCCAGATTTCTTTGGAACAACTTGTGTGGGACTCACCCAGTGGCTGTCAGAGATAGGATAAATAATTCCAACATCTAACCATTTAATTACCTCTTTCTTGACTACTTCTTGCATGTTAGGGTTAAGCCATCTTTGCATCTCTCGAGTTGGTTTGGCATTATCTTCTGTATAAATATGGTGCATGCATATTGATGGACTAATTCCTTTTAAATTAGCGACGGTCCACCCTATGGCCTCCTTATATGTTTTTAGAATATTTACCAATTGGTTTTCCTATTCAGTAGTTAAGTTGGAAGCAATTATTACTGGTAGGGTTTTCTTTGATCCTAAAAATACATACTTAAGTGATTCAGGTAAAGGTTTTAGTTCAAGTTGTGGTGGGGCCTGAATTGAAGGACGTAATGGTTCAATTTTTCGCTCGGGTAAGGGCTCAACTTTCACTGACCAAGGTAATGAATGTGATGGTTGAGGTGAATTAAGCAGGGCATTTACTTCCTGGGTTTGAGTTTCTTCAGTGGGATTTCATCATCTTGCAGTAAATCTAAGGAGGAATTAGATTCAACTATTTCATCTATCTGATTGATTACAAAGCAGTCTTCCTCCTCTTGGGTGTACTTTGGGGTATTAAAAATATTAATTCTTACTTTTTGATTCCCAAAAGAAATGTCCATAGCTCCCATTTTACAAGTTGATATTGGCATTGGTAGTTGCTAAGAATGGACGTCCTAAAATTATGGGATTTTGGTTCAGCTCTTGGGATGGTTCCATGTCAAGTATGAGAAAGTCTACTAGGAAAATAACATTTGTCTACTCTAACTAGAACATCCTCAATCAAACCATGTGGTGTTTTTATAGATCTATCAGCTAATTGCAAAATAACTGATGTGGGTTTTAATTCTCCAATCCCAAATTTTTCATAAATCGAGGTTGGAAGTAGGTTCACACTAGCTCCTAAGTCTAGTAATGCTCGGTTAAAGGTTATACCTCCTATAACACATGAAATTAAGGGTGCACTAGGATCTTTCATCTTTTGAGGTATTGGATTTAACAGGACCGCACTTACATCCTCAGATAGCATAACTCTTTTGGTGGTTCGTGGCTCACGCTTTTGGGTGCAGAGTTCTTTAAGAAATTTAGCATAGGCTGGGACATGCTGAATTGCATCGAGGAGGGAGTAAATTAATATGAACTTGTTTAAATAGTTCCATTAGCTCCTTGTTGCGTGCTTCTTGTTTTTTACGAGAAGAGCCTGCTTCTAAGGCCGAAGGGAATGGGGCTTTGGGTTTATATGTCTCGGCTAATTCATCTATTCTTTTCTTTCCTTTATCTATCTTATCAGTGTCAGTACCAGTTCTAAGCTCAGGTTCTTCTATATGATTAGTTTCCTACTAACCTCTTCAAATTTCTCATCTTGGCTAACATCAGTATTGGCCTCTATCACCTGGTCTTGGTATGGGTCCTTAAGAATCCTACCACTTCTAAGTTCAGATATTGCTTTGGCATTTTCTAATTGGGGGTTCTTAGGTGGAATGTTAGATGGATGAGTAAATCCAGGATGGTTGATAGACATTGGATGGATTGATTTTTAGGAATTTGCAATTGGTTGGCTTGGTAATTGACCTGGTTCTCTCCTCATGCTAGACTCAGCTAATTATCCTATTTGAGCTTCTAGCCTGGCAATTGATTATTGTTGGCTTAGAATTAATTGTTGAAGTTGATTGAATTTATCATTGGCTAGATTGGTCTGTTGATGAGGAGGTGGGTATGAGGGCTGATTATAATGCAGTGGTTGAGAAGACTGACTAGGTTGTCCCTTATTATAGGCATAGTTCTGGTACTGGGGCCTATTTTGATAATTTTGAACTGGTGGGATTTGGATCTGAGCCTGAGTCTGTTGTGGTTTCCAAGAGAAATTAGGATGGTTTCTCCAACCAGGATTATATGAATTTGAATATGGGTCATTAAGTGGTTTGGAGTAACCTTGAGCAGCTTGGACTTGTTCTTGGATAAGAGGTGGTAATTGTGCAGCCATGGGACATTCGCTTACATGATGTGTTGGACTAGCACAAATAGAGCAAATCTCCTGATAATTAGAAGCTGGTGTGTATTGTGCAGGAGATTGTTGACCTAGATTTAGGAATTGATCTAATTTTTGGGCAATAAGATTGACTTTATCTAATTTTTGTGCTATTATGTTCAAGTCTGTCTTAGAATTAAGTTCTGGAGTTTTGATCTCATAAATTTCTATCCATTTTTGTTGAGAAATTGATCTTTCATAAGAGGATAATGAAGCATGGTTAATAGAGTTTTCACTTAAGGTTTCAAATAAGGTATAAGCTTCATCCTCACTTTTGCTCATGAATGCACCTCCACAGGATGCATCAACCATCTGCTTATATTGATCTCCTAAACCTTCATAGAAAGCTTGTACAATTTGCCACTTAGATAGACCATGGTGTGGGCATTTTCTAAGAAGTTCCTTAAGTCTTTCCCATGATTCATGAATTTGTTCCCCTGGAAGCTGAGCAAATCCTGTGATGGCTCGCCTCATAGTATTGGTTCGTCCTATGGGATAAAATTTCTTAAGGAATTCATGTTGCATCTCTGCCCATGTTTGAATTGTTCTTCCTAATGTGCCAAGCCAGTACTTGGCTTTATCTTTTAATGAGAAAGGGAACAAGGTCAGTCTAAGGGCATCATCAAAAAAATTCTGAATTTTTACCGTAGAGCAGATTTCTAAGAATTCATCCAGATGTTTGTAAGGGTCTTCATTGGTATTCCCATAAAAAGATGGGAGCATCTGGATTATGGTCGACTTGATCTCATAGTGGCTAGTAGGGATATCAGGTATGTGGATGCAAGTCGATGGGTTATAGGTGGAAGGAATAAAGTATTCCTTCATCTGTCTAGGTGGTTCTTCATGATTTTCAGCCATTTGATTATCTGATCTTAAATGAATTAGTCTTTCAATTTCAGGATTTGGTTTAACTAGGTCAGGTAAAAGCGATCTTCTACCGTGCATGTACTAGTGCAACCTGATATATGGTTCAAGATATATAATTTTTATTATTATTATTATTTATTATTTTTATTTTATTATTATTATTTATTTTAAGAAAAGAGGAGAGAAAGAAAGAAGAGGGTTCTAAAGAAAGATCCTAAGGAGTCTTAAATCTGGAGATGATAGAGAGAAGAGTTAATTTGTGGTTTATGTTTGATGTTATTTAGCAAACAAGTTAGGCAATCAATCCTGACTAAGGGTTGTCTTAGGTCTAGATAGCTCCTAACTACCAAGATCACCTTCGAGCCCTCCAAGTAGAGGATTAGCCAATCAACTGGCCAGGTAAGTGTAAGGTTGGTGGGAGTCCCCCCGTTGCTTGCCTTAGACACCAATTGTGCTTGGCCTAGGTAAGCGAACGGAACCAATTAAGTAACCACCTTCCTTCAGGCCCAAGTCATCCCTGAACCACTTTTCTAGACACCAAGTCAAATTGATTAACCCTAACTTGGTTCAACTCTTAGGTTTCTTGTCCTATTGAGCTCGAATATCCTTAAGGGTTGATGTCTAATTGATTTTAAGAAGTTAAGGTTTGGGTTAATGCAGGATGCTGGTTGGTTGTTTGTGGGCCAAGGAAGGATGATCAAATCCCTACCTTATCTTGTTTAATGGGTTGTGCCCTTAATTTGGCTTAATATGAATATGCACAAAAAAAAAATTTCAATCAAAGAGTTCTATGCAATTTAAACTAGATGCATGCAACTAATTAAATTCTGAAAGGCTTACCTTGCCTCCAGCAATCACCAAAAAAAAAATAAAAATAAAACTAATATGATGGATGCTCTAAACAATTAGGGTTTCTAATCTTATGATGAGATTTTTAATTAGGATTTAAGTAGGTAATTTTTAATTAATTTAAAAATAAAGCAAATATTAAAAATAAGGAAAGAGATTTAGGGTTTAGGAATGATCTCACCAAATAGGATTGAGAGTTTTGTTCGTGCCCTAATCTTCCTTGTTCTTTTCTCTTTTTTTTTTTGCAAAAGAAATAAGAAAAATAATTAGTAGGCAGTAAAAAAAAATCAAGGAAATGAGAAAATTTTAATTTTTATGCCTCCCCGATAATGGTGCCAAAAATTTGATAGAAACGCGATGTTGTCGTTAAGACACCGTGTTTATCAGTTTAAATTTGACTTTTTACTTTTTAATTTAATTAAAAATTATGAAGAGAGTAGTGAGTCAGGTCAAATCCATAGAGAGGCAATGATTTATTTCTAAAATCTTTGATTCTTTTATTATTTTTTTTAAAGAAAAGAAAAGAAGGGTTTTTGAAAATTAAAATTAGAAAATAGATTTATAAATAAAAGTAGAATTTAAATTATACAAAAATAAATTTGGTACTAAGATCTACTATTTAGATCTTAGCAACTACTTGCAATAAAATTAAAAAGTAATAAAGAATAATTAATTTAAAGAGCTAGAATTGAAAAGAACAATAAAGCTTTCTTTATTAAAATTAAAACTCAGATGTAGAATTTAAATACAAGAAATTAAAGAAAAGAAAATTCAGAATTTTAATACAAGAAATTAAAGAAAAAGAAAGAGAAAACTAGAAGGAGATCGCAGATCAGCGTAGGCGTGGAGATGGCGTAGAAGACTGGCCCTTCTTCTCAGCACTGTAGCTTTGAAGCAACCTTTAACCTAGAGCTTGGCTTCCACCCTATACCTTGGCTTCCCTTCCATCCGATCTATCCATTTCTAGAGGCTTGGGGTCCTTTTTATAGAGCTAGGAGGGTTGGATATTTTTTTCTGGAGGCAATGTGGGACTAATAGCCTTTGTAATCATCCAAATACAAAGAAATCCGAATAAAATTTAGATCAAAATAGTTTTAATATGAATATGGTAAGTTTGGTGAAATCTAGCCATTCAATAGAAATCCAACGATCCAAAAATCATCAAAATTGGATGCATATCAGCCCAGATCAGGTCGGATTAAATTCTGACCGTTTGATCGCACGTTGATGGAGGAAATCTGGCCACAAATCATGCATCGAGAGTCCTGATCATTATCGGGATTGTTCTAGACCATCGGATCATCCCCTAAATTGAGCGCTACCATTGGATGGCGATCCGCATGAAGTCTGAAGTTGAATCAAATCCAAAATTAACCACAGTCGTTCGATCTTAACCGCAAGCTACCGCAACCGTCCGATGGTGTAATTACTGTTCTTATGGACCGCATGGTTCGGCCGCACCGCAAACCGCAGCCAATCAGTGCCTCCATTACCTAGTGAAAAGACTAGATTGCCATGTGAGCCACGATAAATTTTTGTGGACCCTTTAAGGGTCTAGGTCCACCACGCGGCAAGCTCTGATTCGTCGGTGTTTGCTGAGCTGGCGGTCCACACTGTGCTGCAGACCGGCTGGTGGTTTTTGGGCTTGAGTCGGCTAGCGTGGATGGCTTAGTGCACTAGCTTGGTCGGCTTGGCTCGGCGCGTTTGGATGCGCTGGCTGCTGCGGCTTGGCGGCTTGAGCCATTTGAGCCGTATGTTATTTTTCATAAATTTTTTTTATTTTTTATTTTTTTAGAAATTCATATCTTTTCCATTTTAACTCCATTTTACTTCAAACTTATTTCGTTATGATCAAAAAAAATGAGCTCTTTCTATTGATTATAAAATTTTATTTTCTAATTTTTATTATTTTTTAATTAATTTTTTAATTAATAAAAATATGAATTTCTTAAAAATTATATATAAATTGATTAATAATTCTTAAAAATTAATATAAATTAATTAATAAATTAGTATTTTTATTGGTGAATTTATGGTACTTATCACTACCAATTTATGAAAATAGTGGAAAGATCTTTAGACTAAAGTCTAAGTCTTTAGGGATAATTAATTCAAGTACTAATATGGTCTCGTATTTTTCTTTCAGTTGAATAGAATGGCTAGTATAAGTTCCCTCCATTCACTATTAGATAGTGACAAGCTTTTAGGATCAAATTATGAATATTCTAGTGTTGATCCTAATTAGGCAGACCTCAAGAGGAATTGTCCTCTAGACCCGAATAGGCTAAATAGGAGAAATCAGCAAGTGGTTGCTAGTCAAGGCTGTTATATGATAACACCTTATAATTTCTTCATTTGTGATACCTCTACTTGGGTATTAGATACCAAGAGTCCAATTCATATATGCAATTCATTGCATGGACTTTAAATTGATAGAAAGTTTGATAATGGCAATAGATTCCTGAATATTGGGAATGGAAGTAAAGTTCTAGTCCTAGATTGAGAACTCTTGAGCTTATTTTCAAAAATAATTATATTATTTTAAATTACTATCACTATTGTCCATCTTTTATGATGAACATAATATCTACTGGACTTTTAGCCTAGGATGGTTATTATTTATTAAAAAAAAAATTATTATTATATCATTATGAATGATGTTACAGTAATGTGAGGATAATTAAGAAATGGTATTTATATATTATCACAGCCTATTAGTGTAATGTACACATCTAATAAACGTCCAAAACTAAATGATATCATTGATGTCTATCTTTAGAACTATCGGCTTGGACATATAAACAAGAATAGGATAAATAGGTTAGTCAAGGAGAATATCCTTGACATCGACAATTGTAAATCACTAACTACCTATGAGTCCTAGCTTTTTGGTAAGATGACCAAATCAACTTTTGTTGGAAAGGGTGAACGACCCACTGATCTTTTGGATCTAGTACATAGTGATGTATGTGGACCTATGAACATATGTGCTAGAGTGAAGAAAAATCCATTTTTCATCATAGAATCGTGTAGATCTGATCAGATCTGGAGAAAATTTTTTTAAAAATTTTTAAATGATCCAATCAGATCTAAGAGTTCTTAGATCTGGTCATGGTGATCTAATTTTAAAAATTAAAATAAATTAAATTAGATTTAATTTCTTATCTTGTTTGGGTAATTTGATTATCCTATGATGATCCTAATATTTTTTGAGGTTCTAAAAGGATCCACGCACACAGCTGGCCTCTACCAGTATCCATTTGAGCAGGATCTGGATGTCTTCTCCTTATGAATCTTTTCTCCAAAGATCAAATCTGAAGAACCTTCAAAACAACTTCTGAAGGCAGCTTGTCCATCTCACGAACACCATCGCGTAGATGTTGAACTCTTCACAAATTTAATTAGATCTTCTTCTCTAATTTGTGCCCAAATTTTGGTATGTAGAAGAAAGAGAAAGTGAGGATCAGAGAGTGCATGGAAGATGGAAGGGGTGGCAGCATATGGAAGTGGCAATCAAAATTCTTCTAAAAGGATTTATGCATAGGAGTTTTTATACAAGTCCCTTGCACCATCTAGACACCTAAGTGATCAAGCAACTTATTTGCTTGATTACCTAGAACTCCAATCTGATAGCCCATGTTGCCAACCTAAACTCCAATCTTATAGCCCATGTTGCCAACCTAATCTTTATCAGGTTTGGTCACCCAAAACTCCTCCCAAGTTGGCGAGAAGAAAGGATAAGGAGGAGTCCATGGCACATGAGACTCCTCCCTTCAAGAGTTTGATCCAAATCAAACTCTATTAGAAACCCAATCTTGGTGCTACAAAAAATCATGAAATTGGGCTGACCCAAAGTATGACTCAAGCCCAATCACATATCCAAAAATCAAAAGAAAATAATTTTCAAAGAATTTTTTAGAAGTCTCTAATCTGGTAAGCCTCAATTCTCTCAATTAGGTCAACTTTTGACCCTAGTCCAATTGTACCATGAATAGATTTAATTTCTATAATTAATCTAATCTACATAGATTCTAGTCAGATGAAAATAAGTTCATCCAAAATATATGAATGAGTCAAATCAAATTTGGCTCGATTGCAATAAATTAAAAAGATTACAAAAAGAAGAAAGTCAGGCTCAATCATGTGCTAGCATGATTACCTTGAACATAATTGGATCTAATCCAAATTAATTGAACTAGACTAGCTCAATTGAGGACATCCAGACTCAAATCCTTATTTGTGTGATCTAGTTAGGTTTAGTTCCATATAGTAAAGAGATATGTCACGATCTCTATCATCGACATCATCGAAATACTATTCGATGGACCAGAACTTTTCTGATTCATACAATTTGAATGATTAATCATCAAAATTATTCTAATTGCTCTCAAAATCCACCAATGATACCTAGAAGTATATGATGGCAATCCATCAAAATTAAAAATGAACCTCTTGATGCAGTTACATGTGTGATTGGATTCTTCTATCTTGAGCCCCAATAGGATTAGGGTTAAGGTGAACTCGTCAAACCCAACATCTATCATATGAATTAATCATTCGATTTGAGTCCAATGTGAAATCCTAATAAAAACTCTTTCTATCATCTTCACTTTGCCATGGCCATGGGCTTAAGGACTCAATCTCATGATTATCATAGGACTACTCCTCATCTACCAAGGTAGATATATCTCCTATTGGTGCAACCCAATTCCTATAATGAACATGCTATAGCCAACATACACCTCAAGATTCTGAATGGCTAGGGGATCGAGTTATGGTGTAGTCAAACTATAACACCCTCAAGGTAAACTGTCGATGCACGTCAGATCGAAGAACCAGATACACTACTGTAACATCAAGCCAATCATCGATGAGAAGGTAGACATTCTTGTTTCTGCTCGAGATGGTCACGCTTAGTGCCCTCATTCTCTAACGAGTATCTGTACTCTTGCTCTAATGTTTCTACACCATAGACTTAAGACACATCTATCCTATGAAAGCAATCATACACCAACCTTTCAGATCGATTACCATCCTCGTGATGATCCTACGGTCAGAAGCATTTTATGAGTTAATTATGAAAATTCATGTCTCAAATTTTCAACTCTAAAAATATGAACTATCATTATTATTAACTCAAAAGATGTATCCTAGATACTTTAAATACACACTATGATAGAAATAATTCTTTTATTAATTTATAGTCAAAATTATAAAATTATCCTTAGAAGTGTATTATAGGTGTTTAGCTAATCTGACTTCTAAGACACACATCTAACAAACTTCAACTTGATCTAAAGTCAATTGGCTACAAATCTAGGTCTCATCTTCTCAAGATGGGTTCAATCTTCTGCTGGCTCAATGGCTTTGTCAATGGATCAGCCGCATTATCTGTAGTGTTGACTCTCTTGACCTCGATGTATTCCTTCTCGAGGTAATCATGGATGAGGTGATATCGTCGCTCGATGTGCTTGAATTTTTGGTGAGACCTTGACTTCTTAGCTAGGGCTATGGTGCCATTGTTCTCATAGTACAGAGAGATGGCATCACTCCAAGCTCTGTAGTGAACTTCTTATACCAGAATACCTCCTTTGCAGCCTCTGATGCAGCGATGTACTTTGCTTCCATGGTGGAGTCTGCTATCACCATCTGCTTGAAACTCTTTCAACTGATAGCTCCACCATTATGAATAAATAGACTTTCAGATGTTGACTTTTGATTATCTATATCGGACATAAAATCCGAGTCTGTATACCCCTGGACCTAGAGTTCTTCATTATCAAAAACTAGAAGCATATTCTTAGTCCTTCTCAAGTACTTAAGGATACATTTCACAGAAGTCCAGTGCTTTTCACTTGGATTCTTCTGATATCTATTCATGACACTCACAGCATGGGCAATATCAGGTCATGCAAATAGCATGGCATACATGAGGCTCCTTATTGCAGAAGCATAAGGAATTTTGCTCATACGTTCAATCTCCTCAGGTGTGCTAGGCCACATCTTCTTAGAGAGATGAATGCCATGTCTGAAGGGCAATAATCCCCTCTTGGGGTTTTTCATGCTAAACCTTTTTAGCACCTCCTCTATGTACATCTTCTGTGAGAGACCCAACATCCTATTCGGTCTATCCCTATAGATCTTAATTCCAAGAATAAAGTATGCCTCTCCCAGATCTTTCATAAAGAACTCCTTAGACAACCATATTTTGATTGTAGTCAATATGGAAATATCATTTTCAATTAGCAGGATGTCATCCACATACGGTATAAGAAAGATACCAACTCTCCCATTGACCTTTTTAGAAACATAGGATTCTTCCTCATTCATGATGAATCCAAATGATTTGATTACATCATTGAAATGAGCATTCCAGCTCAAAAATGCTTTCTTAAGTCCATATATGGATCTTTGTAGCTTACATACCTTGTGATCATTATTATTGGATATGAAATCTAGCGGTTGTTCTCTATAGATATCTTCCTCAAGATATCTATTTAAGAACGCCATTTTCATGTCCATCTGCCATATTTCATAATCAAAATAGGCTGCAGTAGCAAGCAATGTGTGGATGGATTTGAGCATGGCTATTGAAAAAAGAGTATCCTGATAGTCAATGCCTTCATGCTGACTATATCCTTTTGCTATGAGCCTTTTAATCCGACTTCATAAAATCATTAAAATTGCGTAGATAGTAGTGAGTCGGGTCGAATCCACAGGGAAGGTAGTGTTTTTTGATTTGAAATCTTTGATTTTTGAAAAGAAAAGAAGAAAAGGAGTTTTAGGATCAAAAGTGAAGTCGGAAAAGTGAAAATTTAAAAGTGCAGGAATTTAAACTTGGTACTAAGATCTACTAGTTAGATCTTAGCATCTACTTGCAAAGCAATAATTTAAAGTGCAGAAATTAAATTACAATAAAAATAAAAAGTAAGAAATTAAAATGTAAAAATAAAATTTTTATTAACTAAAATTTTCAAAATTTAAATACATAAAATTTAAAAAGAAAAGACAATAAAATAAAATAGCCTGATCTCTGATCTTGGATCGGCATTGGCAGAAAGATGGTGTAGAAGCTCGGCTCTTCTTCTCGGCACCCGTTGCTTCGAAGCAGCCTTTAACCCATAGCCTGGCTTCGCCCTCTATCAAAGCTTCACCTTGATTGGAGATATCAATTTTTGATGGCCTGGGGTCCTTTTTATAGAGCTTGGAGGGCTGGATATTTTTTCTAAAGGCAATATGGGACTAATGAACTTTATAATCATCAAAATTTGAATAAAATTCAAACTAAAATAGCTCTGATATGACTCTGGTAAATCTGATAAAATCCAGCCATTCAATAGGAATCCAACGGTCCAAAAATTATCAAAATCGGATGTAGATCAGCTCAGATCGGGTCGGATTAAATTCTGGCCATTGGATTGCGCTTGATCGAGGAAATCTAGCCGCAAATCATGCTTCGGGAGTCTCGATCACCGCTGGCAGTGTTCTAGACCATCGGATCTACATCACTTGGTTTTCTAGCCATTGGATCGCGCCAGATCGCTTAATAGAATTTGAATCAAGCCTGGAAATCACCACCGCCGTCCGATCATGACCGCAATCAACCGCAGCCGTCCGATCGCGCAATTACTATTCCCATGGACCAGATGGACCGGCCGCACCACACACCACAGCCAATTAGCACTTCTGTCGCCAAGTGAAATAACCAGATTGCCCTGTGAGCCGCGATAAATTTCTGTAGACCCTTTAAGGGTCTAGGTCCGCCACGTGGCAATCTCTGATTCGCCGGATTTTGCTGTGCTGGCGGTCCATGTCTGGATCGTGGACCGGCTGATGGCTTCAATGGCTGAGTCAGCTTGATGGCTTAGCTTGGCTTGGTGGCTCGGCTTACGGAGCCGGCTGAGCCATTTTCTTTTTTTTTATTTAATTTTTATTTATTTTATATCTTTCAAAATTCATATCTTTTCCATTTTAGCTCCGTTTTACTTGAAATTTATTTCATTATGATCAAAAAAATGAGCTCTTTCTATTGATAATAAAATTTTATTTTTTAATTTTTATTATTTTTTTAATTAATTTTTTAATTAATAAAAATATTAATTTCTCAAAAATTATATATAAATTGATTATTAATTCTTAAAAATTAATATCAATTAATTGATAAATTAATACTTTTATTGATGAATTTATTATACTTATCACCTTTCTATGAATGTCTCTACATTCTCATTGGCACTTACCTTTTCTTGAAGATCCATTTACGCCCAATAGGCACTATACCTTCAGGTAGATCTACTAAGATTCACACTTGATTCGAATGCATTGAGTCAATCTCTGACCTCATTGCCTATAACCATTTCTCAGAGTCGATATCTGATATCGTCTTGTCATAGGTTTTGGGATCATCACCATGAACCCCATTTTCTGTAAGGAATATTTTTTCTACATTTTCTAATATAGTACCTAAGTATCTTTTAGGAGGATGAAAAATTATACTTGATCTACGAGGTGGAGGAGGTAGTGTCTGGGTTGGCTCAATCTGATTAGATTCCATAGGTTCCTTAACTCATTTCTAATCGGAGACTTTCAAGAAACACGGCATGTCAACTCACAATCACATTTTGATCTTTCGAAAGATAGAAATAATGTCCTAATGACTCTTTAGGATATCTAATAAATCAAGCTCTAAAGAACCTAAACTCTAATTTGTCTACCTATTGTCACTTGATATGGGCCGGACAACCCCAAATTCTGAGATGACTCAGATTAAAGGAAAAATCTATTTTTTTTGGCATAGGATCGTTCAAATCTAATTGGATCTGAAAAAATATTTTAAAATTTTTTATCTAAAATCATAATCATATCTGAGACTTCTCAGATTTGATCATAGAAATTTGATATTAAAAGTTAAAAATAAAATTAAGATAGATTTAATTTCAAGTACTTGATTTGGTAATCTAATTATCATGTGATGATCCTGTTGATTCCTAAGGTTCTGGAAGGAGCCATGCATGCGCCTTGCGTCTACTAGTATCCACTCGGATAGGATCTGAACATCTTCTTCTCATGAATATCTTCCCCAAAAATCAAATTTGGATCTAATTTGAATAGCCTTTAAAATGACTACTGAGGGTAGCCTGTTCGTCTCATGAACACCATCATGTAGATGCTGAATCTTATGCCAAAAACCTTGAACCTTCAACTCACATTTGTGCCTAACTTTTTAAAGCATGTAGAAGAGGAGAGAGAGAGGATAGAGGGGGTGTGGATATCAAATGAAAGGCTCCTTTGGGTGTGAAAAAAATAAATTACATTGAGGCAATTTTATGAGAAGAGTTCTTATAGAAGACATAGCGCCAAAAAGAGTCTCTTTTTGATCAAAAACCTTATTAATTCGACCATTGGGACTCTTGGACATGATCTCCATGAAAAACCCCAGAACCCATCTAGTTTTGACACCAAAAATCCATCTAGAAGGTGGCAGCATGAAAGGATAAGAAAGTGTCCATGTGCATCTAGGACTCTTTCCTCAAGAGTTTGATCCAAATCAAACCCTAACAAAACCTAGTCTAGTCACCTCCAAAAATTATGAACCTTTGCACACCCAAAGTATAACTCATACCCTATTATGTATCTAGAACAAAATAGTTTTTAGAGAAATTTCTAAAATTCTTTGATCACGTGACCCTCAATTCTCTTAATTGGGTCAACTATTGACCCTAGTCCAATTGCACTAGGAATGAATTTAATTTTCATAATTAATCTAATATGGACTTGTTCTAGTAAAATGAAAATAAACTCATTCAAGATATAGGAATGACTCAAATCAAATTTGACTTGATTGCGATGAATCAGAAAGATTATAGAAGAAGAAAGTCAGGCTCAATAGTATGCTAGCGGGATTACCTTTAACCTAATTGGATCTAATCCAAATCAATCAAACTAGGTTACCTCAATTGATGACATCCAGACCCAAACTCATGTTTGTGTGACTTAGATTCAATTTCATATGGTGATGAGACATGTCATGATCTCCATCATCGATATCGTCGGAACACCTTTCGATGGACCAGAACTTTTTTGATTCACATAATTAGAATGATCGATCATCAAAATCATTCTAATTACTCCCAAAATCTACCAATAACACCTAGCAGTATATGGTGGCAACCCATCAGAATTGAAAGTAAACCTCTCATTGTAGCTACCTGTGTGATTGGGTTCTTCTATCTTGAGCCCCGACAGGATTAGAGTTAAGGTAAACTCATCAAACCCAATATCCATCATATGAATTAATCATTCGATTCGAGTCCTATATGAATCCCTTATAGAAACTCTTTCTATCATCTTCACTCTGCCATGGCCATGGGCTTATGGACTCGATTCTCATGATCATCATAGGGCTACTCCTCATCTATTGAGGTAGATAGATCTCTTATTGGTGCAATCTAATTTCTACAATGAACGTAGTATAGCCAACATACACCTTAGGATTCCGAATGGCTAGGAGACTGAGTTATGGTGTAGTCAAACTACAATTTCCTCAAGGTGAATTATCGATGCACCTCAGATCAAAGAACTAGACATACTACTACAACATTGAGTCAGTCATCGATGAGAAGGTAGACTTCCTTATGAATGCTCAAGGTGGTCACGCTTAGTGCCCTCATTCTCTAACGAGTATCTGTACTCTCACTCCGATGTCTCGACACCATAGACTCAAGACTTATCTACTCAAAGAAAGCGATTGTCCACCAACCTTCTGGATCAATCACCATCCTCATGATGATCCTACGATCGGAAGCAGTTTATGAGTTAATTATAAAAATTCATGTCTTAAATTTTTAACTCTTTGAAAATATAAATTATCATTACCATTAACTCAAAGAATGTATCACATACACTTTAAATGCAAACTATAATTAAAAATAATTATTTTATTAATTTATAATTAAAATTATAAAATTGCCCTTAGAATTGTATTACAAGTGTTAACCAATTTGGTTTTTAGGGCACACATCTAACAAACTCCCACTTGACTTAAAACCAATTGGCTACAAATCTAAGTCTCATCTTCTCAAGATGGGCTTCGATCTTTTGCTGGCCTAAAGGCTTCATTGGTGGATCTACCATATTGTCTGCGGAGTCGACTCTCTTGACCTCGACGTAATCCTTCTCGAGGAAATCATAGATTAGATGGAATCACCACTCGATGCGCTTGAATTTTTGGTGAGACCTCGGCTCCTTAGCTAGGGCTATGGCGCCATTATTGTCATAGTACAGCGAGATGGCATCTGGTGGTATCACTCCAAGTTCTACGATGAACTTTTTATACCAAAATGCCTCTTTTGCAGCTTTTGATGCAGTGATGTACTCTACTTCCATGGTGGATTCTGCTATCACAGCCTGCTTGAAATTCTTCCAACTGACAGCACCACCATTACACACAAACAAACTACTAGATGTCAACTTTCAATCATCTATATCAAACATAAAATCTAAGTCTGTATAACCCTAGAACTAGAGTTCTCTATTACCAAAAACCAAGATCATATCCTTAGTCCTTCTCAAGTACTTAAGGATATATTTCATAGAAGTCCAGTGCTCTTCACCTAGATTCGACTGATATCTACTCGTGACACTCACAACATGGGCGATATCAGGTCGTGTATATAGCATGGTGTACATGAGGCTCTCTATTGCTGAAGCATAAGGGATCTTGCTCATGCATTCAATCTCCTCAGGTGTGTTGGGACACATCTTCTTGGAGAGATGAATGTCATGTCTGAAGGGCACCATCCCCTCTTGGAGTTTTTCTTGCTAAACCTCTTTAGTACCTCTTTTATGTACATCTTCTGTGAGAGATCTAGCATCTTATTCGGTCTATCTCTATAGACTTTAATTCCTAGAATAAAGGATGCCTCTCCTAGGTCTTTCATGGAGAACTTTTTTGATAACCATATTTTAACTATGGTCAACATGGGAATATCATTCCCAATAAGCAGGATGTCATCCACATACAGTACGAGAAAGACAACAATGCTCCCATTGATCTTTTCGAATATACATGGTTCCTCCTCATTTTTTGATGAATCCAAATGATTTGATCACATCATTGAAATGAGCGTTCCAGCTTCGAGATGCTTGCTTAAGTCCATAGATGGATCTTTGCAACTTGCAGATCTTATGATCAGCATCACTGGATGTGAAATCTAGCAGCTATTCCATATAGGTATCTTCCTCAAGATATCCATTTAAGAAGGCCATTTTCATATCCATCTGCCATATTTCATAATCAAAAGAGGCTGCAACAGCAAGCAATGTGCAGATAAATTTTAGCATAGCTATTGGCGAGAAGATATCCTGATAGTCAATGCCTTCGTGCTGACTATACCCTTTTGCCATTAACCTAGCCTTGAATGTCTCCACATTTCTATCTACACCAATATTTCTCTTGTAGATCCATTTACACCCAATAGGTACTATACCTTCAGGTGGATCTACTAAGGTCTAGACTTGGTTCGAGCGCATTGAGTCAATCTCTGACTCATTGCCTTTAACCATTTCTCGGAGTCGATATCTAATATTGTCTCATGATAGGTTTTGGGATCATCACCATGAACCCCATTTTTTGTGGAGAACATTTTCTCTATGTTCTCTAAAATAGAACCTATGTACCTTTTAGAAGGATGAAAAATCCTTTTTGATCTATGAGGTGGAGGAGATAGTGATTGGACTGGCTCAATCTGATTGAGTTTCATAGGGTCTTTAGCTCGTTGCAATTGGGAGACTTTCTCCTCGAGCCTAATCTGCCTTCTGATGTCACCATCTTGAATAAACTATTTTTTTAGGAAGATGGCATGTCGACTCACAATCATATTGTGGTCTTTCAGAATGTAAAAATAATATCCTAATGACTCTTTAGGATATCCTATGAACTGAGCTTGAAAGGACCTATACTCTAACTTGTCTGTCTGTTGTCTCTTGACATGAGCTGGACAACCCCAAATTCTAAGGTGACTCAGACTTGCTTTTTTACCATGTCATATCTCATACAGTGTGGTAAGATCAGTTTTAGAGAAAACCCTATTCAGTACATATATAGCGGTCATTAGACTATATCCCCAAAGAAACTCAAAAAGATCCATGAAGCTCATCATAGATCGGACCATATCTAATAAGATCCAATTTCTCCATTCTGAAACTCCATTGAGTTGAGGTGTTCCAAGTAGAGTCCATTGAAAGACTATGCCATTTTGCTTAGGATAGTCTAGAAATTCTCGACTAAGGTATTCACCTCCTCGATCTGATCGAAGAACCTTAATGAATTTTTTGGTTTGTTTTTCTACTTCATGTCTGAATTCTTTAAACTTTTCAAAAGCTTTAGATTTATGTCACATGAAATATGCATACCCATATTGAGACAAATTATCGATAAAGGTGATGAAGTAGACATAGTTTCCTCTAGCCGGCACATCAAATGGGCCGCACACATCAGTATATACTAGGGCAAGTAGTTCTGTGGCTCTTTCCCTATGTCCTACAAAAGAAAGCTTGGTCATTTTGCCATGAAGGCATGATTAATAAATTGGATATGACTCGAAAGTCAATGGACTTAACAGATTAGATTTCTTCAATTTGTTAACCCTATCTTTTGCTATATGACCTAGACTAAGGTGTCATAGATACCTATCATTTAGACTATCCCTAGATGATTTTGACCCTATGGCATTCACATTTTGCTTGATATTGAAAATAGAAACATCAATATGTAACTGATAGAGATCATTTATAAGAAAACTACTTACAATTTTATTTGTTTCATAAAGAATATTATAATGATCCTTAAGAAAACTAATTACATAGCCTTTTTGTGCTAAACATGAAATAGAAATCAAATTTTTGCTTGTTGTAGGCACATAAAAATAGTATCTAAGAACTAAATCTAATCCTAATAATAATCATAGAGGATAGGTTCCCACGGCACTGCAGCAACTCTTGCACTATTTTCAACGCGTAGGATCATCTCACCATCCCTCAGCCTCCTGCCATCATCAAGATCCTACATAAAAGTGCATAAGTGGGCACTAGAACCAGAGTCAAGCATCCAACTGGATGTAGAAGAAATCATAAGGTTAGATTCTATAATGAGAATACCTCTAGAAGGACCTACCTCCTTCTTGTTCTTCAGACTGGCCAGGTACAAAAGGCAGTTCCGCTTCTAATGACCATTTGTGTTTCCATGAAAATATTTTTCTTTATCAGTGGCCTTCTTTTTTGGCTCTACCTTCTTCTTCTTTCCACCTTTTACTTCTTCATGGACTTCTTCTTTTTCAAAGACTTTCTCTTGAAAGATGTCCACTCCACAGCAAGTACTGAGCCTTTAGAACTTTTCGTAGAAAGCTCAACAGTAACCAGCATATTCATAAGTTCTGCTAGAGTATTCTATAGTTTATGCATATGGTAGTTCATGATGAATTATCTATATGCATCAGTCAAGGATTGTAGAATATATCAATCTATAAATCCTTGTCCAACTAGACACCGAGCTTCTCAAGCTCCTCTAAGTCCTTGATCATCATCAGACAATGATCTTGGACCAACTGCCCATCATGCATTTGAGCCTTAAAAATTCTTCTAGTGACTTGATATTTGGCTGTGCGACTTTGCTCACCAAACAACTTTTGTAGGTGAGCCAACATTTGGCGGCTAGTCTTAATGTCTTCATGTTGGCATTGGAGCTCATCAAACATTGAGCCCAATATGTAATACCTGGCTTTGTTATCATCATCCGTCCACTTCTTTAGAGATGCTATCTAATCAGTGGATGGATGGGTTGGTAATGTGGGAGGATCTTGTTTCAATACATGAGTCAACTTCTCAGAACTCAAAATAATTTTGAAGTTTTGGAGCCAATCCTTGATGTTGGGTCTGATCAATATATGGGTGTCCTAGATACAGGCTAGTGGATTGGACGTAAATATTTTCTTGTAGAGAATCAAAGTTTTTAGTTAGATTTCATAATTAGACTTAATCAATTTATTTAAAAATTTTATTTTATTTTTTTAAATAAATTAGGCTTTCACTATTTTCTCGAATCCCTATAATTTCTAGGCAGAGATGCAAAAATCTTCATGATCAATTAATTTCTAGTGGGTGGTACGGTCCTACTGACTGGCTCACCATCTCACCTAATAGTTATTGATGATGGACCAATCGATGAGTGGACAACTCTTATCCATTGATTTTCTAATCATGGTGCACCTAATCCTGATCTCTAATTCATGAATCTCACCATATCTGGAATATTGATCCACTCCTTAGTTAAGTCAGACCCACCATTTGCATGAATTAGATTCCTGATTGGGTCCCTCATGGTATCCAAAATATTAAGCCCAACCCATCCTCCAACCCATAGCATCCAATGCCCAATAGATGTGGTTGCATCTTTTCGGTGCAACTGAGCCACTGTAACCAGTCGAGAACAATCAACTCCAGAAAGGGTCCTCACATCTACAATAGTGGAAGACCAATTGACTTAATCTTTTTTTAGGGAGATTCAATTTAGGTCTCTTAGGCTTGACTCAGTTATAATGATTATGATAAGCCTAGTGGCATGGGTTAGCTCGAACTGTAGCCACCTTAAATCAGAACTGGGTTGACACAAATGGCCAGGTAAGTGAGACTGGTGGAAGGGATTTGCCATTAACTCGATAAGAATGCATTTAGGTCGAGTAGCTTCCAATTAAAAAACAATCGATCATATCTGCCAAACTTATCTTAGACACCAAATTATCAAACCAGAACTAATCAAGTTAGCCTACAATCCATGCTTGAACCATGGAGCCAAATTAGGTCTTAATTGGATTGATCACATGTGGTTGTGAGTTGATCTTGACCCAGACTTACAATTATTAGGTTGGCCAATTCTAAGCACTCTTGATCCCATATAACCAACTCTTGATTCGATTTCATCAACCGCTAGACTTAATTGAGCTACCTAAGTCCGAATCTAATTTTATGAAAATTTCTTAGATCTAAAAATTCTTAATTTTAGATCTAATTAGTTTCATGATCTTAATTCTTAATTAAGTTTGGGTTCATAAATAAAAATATGTATCAAAAATCTAGGATTTCAGGATCTAGGGTTTTGTATAAAATAAGTTCTGATTTCTAATTAAAGATGAACCTGCAGCACCCCTACATGTCATAAGAACACCTCATCGAATGGAAGGAGAGGGCCTTTAAATCCTACTTTATTCTTATGACCAGATGGCTAAGGAGAATGCCTTAATCAAAAATATAATTGAAACTACAAAACTAGTTAGATCTAGATCATATATCACATATATAATTAATGATCTAACTAATAAACGCTTTGCATACATCTCATGTATCATCACTAAATTAAACATGCATATTTTTCAGATCTAAAATATCATATATAATATCTAAAAAATAGATTTAAATTTGATCATATTAAAATAAAACTATTCTAGATAATTTGGAGAACTATTCTATAACTAGTCTAAACATGCATCTTTTCATATCACATATAAATAAATCAAAAATTTAAAACTCTATTTTCTATTTTTTAGATCTAATTACAATAATAATATCAAAAAAATAAAAATTAAGTAGATCTAAAATTATATTTAATCAAATTAATAACATGATTATACTAGACTACACATTGAATTGTTCTACTACTAGTCTAGTCATGCATCTCATACATATTAGATCTAAATGATTTAATTTTAATTTTTTAATCTTAGATCTAATCACATCTGATGTGATATATAAAAATTTTTAATATTAAATAAAAAATAAAAATAAAAATAGATCTAAAATAGATTCAAAGAACTGCAACCTGGCTTTGATACCTGTTGAAGGAAAAACCTATTTTTTCGGTACAGGATCATTCAGATCTGATTGGATCTGAAGAAATATTTCAATTTTTTTTTCTAAAATCTTAATTAGATCTAAGACTTCTTAGATTTGATCATAGAGATGTGATATTAAAAGTTGAAAATAAAATTAAATCAAATTTAATTTTAAGTACCTAATTTTGTAATCTAATTACCTTGCGATGATTCTATTGATTCCTGAGATTTTGGAAGGAGCCACGTATGCTTCTAGCCTCTACCAGTATCCACTTAGGTAAGATATAAATAACTTCTCCTCATGAATCTCTCCTTCAAAAATTAGATCCGGATCTAATTTGAAAAGCCTTTAAAATGATTTCCGAGGGTAGCCTATTCCTCTCACAAACACCATCGTGTAGATGTTGAATCTTGTGCCAAAAACCTTGGACCTTCAACTCAGATTTATGCCTAACTTATTTAAGCATGTAGAAGAGAGGGAGAGAGAGGATAAAGGTGGTGTGGATATCAAAGGAAAGGCTCCTTTGGGTGTGAGAAACATAAATTACATTGAGGCAATTTCATGAGAAGAGTTCTTATATAAGACATAGCGCCATAAAGAGTCCCTTTTTGACCAAAATCTTATTAATTCAACCATTGGGACTCTTGAACCTGATCTCCATGAAAAACCCCAGATCCCATCTTGTTTTGATGCCAAAAATCAATCTAGAAGGTGGTAGCAAGAAAGGATAAGGAAGAGTCCATGTGCATCTAGGACTCTTTCCTCAAAAGTTTGATCCAAATCAAACTCTATCAATACTTGGTCTAGGCACCTTCAAAAATCATGAAATTTTACACACCCATATCCTATCACATATCCAAAATTTAGAGTAAAATTATTTCTATTGAAATTTCTAAAATTCTTTGATCACGTGACCTACAATTCTCTCAATTGGGTTAACTATTGACCCTAGTCCAATTGCACTTGGAATGAATTTAATTTTCATAATTAATCTAACCTTGACTTATTTCAATTAGATGAAAATAAACTCATTCAAGATATAGGAATGAGTCAAATTAAATTTGACTTGATTGTGATGAATCAGAAAGATTACAGAAGGAGAAAGGCTCAATCGTGTGCTAGCATGATTACCTTGAACCTAATTGGATCTAATCCAAATCAATCAAACTAGGTTAGCTTAATTGATGACATCCAGATCCAAACCCTTGTTTATGTGATCCAGTTAGGTTTAGTTTCATATGGTAATGAGACATGTCATGATCTCCATCATCGACATCATCGAAACACCTTTCGATGGATCAAAATTTTTCTGATTCATATAATTAGAATGATTGATCATCAAAATCATTCTAGTTGCTCCCAAAATCCATCAGTGACACCTAGCAAAATATGGTGGCAATCCATCAGAACTGAAAGAAAACCTCTCGATGCAGCTACTTATGTGATTTGGTTCTTCTATCTGAGCCCTGACAGGATTAGGGTTAAGGTGAACTCGTCAAATCCAATATCCGTCATATGAATTAATCATTCGATTCGAGTCCTATGTGAAATTCTTATAGAAACTCTTTCTATCATCTTTACTCTGCTATGGCCATGGGCTTATGGACTTAATTCTCATGATCATCATAGGGCTACTCCTCATCTACCATGATAGATAGATCCCTTATTGGTGCAATACAATTCCTACAATAAACGTACTATAGCCAACATACACCTCAGAATTTCGAATGGCTAGGAGATTGAGTTATGGTGTAGTCAAACTACAACACTCTCAAGGTGAATTGCCAGTGCACCTCAGGTCAAAGAATCAAACACACTATTGCAAACATCGAGCAAGTCATCGACGAGAAGGTGGACTTTCTTATGAATGCTCGAGGTGGTTATGCTTAGTGCCCTCATTCTCTAACGAATATCTATACTTTTGCTTCAGTATCTCCACACCATAGACTCAAGACTCATCTACTCAAAGGAAGCGATTGTACACCAACCTTCCTGATCAATCACCATCCTCGTGATGATCTTACGATTGGGAGCAGTTTATGAGTTAATTATAAAAATTCATGTCTTAAATTTTCAACTCCTTGAAAATATGAATTACCATTACCATTAACTTAAAGGTTGTATCACATACACTTTAAATATACACTATGATAGAAAATAATCTTTTTATTAATTTATAATCAAAATTATAAAATTATCCTTAGAAGTGTATTACAAATGTTAGCCAATCTAGCTTCTAGGGCACACATCTAACACAGACTTGGTTTCTTACTACAACATATCTCGTATGGTGTGGTAGGAACGATCTTAGAGAAAATTTGATTAAGTAAATATATGGCGGTCATCAGACTATGTCCCCAAAAAAACTCAAGAAGGTTCGTAAAACTCATCATGGATCAGACAATATCTAATAGAGTCCGATTTCTCCATTCTGAAATCTCGTTGAGTTGAGGCATTCCAGATGGAGTCCATTGAGAGACTTTGCCATTATCCTTTAGATAGTCTAGAAATTTTGGACTAAGATATTCGCCTCCTCGATCTAATTGAAGAACCTTAATAGAATTTTTTGTTTATTTTTCTACTTTGAGTCTGAATTTTTTAAACTTTTCAAAGGTTTCAGACTTATGTCACATCAAATACACATACCGAGATAAATCATCGATAAAGGTGATGAAGTAGACATAGTTGCCTCTAGCTGGCACATCAAATAGGCTGCACACATCAGAATGTAGTAGGGCAAGTAAGTTTGTGACCCTTTTCCTAAGTCCTATAAAAGGAAGCTTGGTCATTTTGCCATGAAGGCATGATTCATAAATCGAATATGACTCAAAAGTCAATGGACCCAATAGCCAATATTTGTCCAATTTGTTAACCCTATCTTTAGCTATATGACCAAGCCTAAGATGCCAAAGATACCTATCATTTAGACTATCCCTAGGTTGCTTTGATCTTATGGCATTCACGTTTTGCTCGATATTAAAAATAAAAACATCAATATATAACTGATAGAGACCATTTATAAGAAAATCACTTATAATTTTATTCCTTTCAAAAAAAATATTATAATGGTCCTTAAGAAAACTAATTACATAGCCTTCCTGTGCTAAACATGAAATAGAAATCAAATTTTTGCTTGTTGCAAGCACATAAAAATAGTCCTTAAGAACTAAATCTAATCTAGACAATAATCAAAGAGGGTAGGTTCCTATGACCACAGCAGCAACTCTTGCTCTGATCCTGACACGTAGGATCATCTCACCATCCCTCAGCCTCCTTCTCTCCTCAAGATCCTATATGAAAGTACATAAATAAGCACTAGAACTAGAGTCAAGCACCCAACTGGATGTAAAAGAAATCGTAAGGTTAGATTCTATAATGAGCATACCTCTAGAAGGACCTACCTCCTTCTTATTCTTCAGACTGGCTAGGTACAAAGGATAGTTTCGCTTCCAATAGCTATCAGTGTTGCAATGAAAATATTTTTCTTTATCAACGATCTTCTTCTTTGGCTCTGCATTCTTCTTCTTTCCACCATCCACCTTCTGCTTCTTCACAGACTACTTCTTCTTTTGAAAAGACTTTCTCTTGGAAGAAGTCCACTCCACAGCAAGTACTAAGTCTTTAGAATCTTTTATAGAAAGCTCAGCAGTAACCAGCATGTTCATAAGTTCAGCTAAGATATTCTGAAGTTTATGCAGATGGTATTTCTTGATGAACTGTCCATATGCATTAGTCAAGGATTGCAGAATTATATCAATCTACGAATCCTGATCTAACTTGACATCGAGCTTCTCAAGCTCTTCTAAGTCCTTAATTATCAATAGATAATGATCCTAGACTGACTGCCCATCATGCATCTGAGCCTTAAATAGTCTCTTAGTGACTTGATATTTGGCTGTGCGACTTTGTTCACCAAACAACTCTTGCAGGTGAGCCAACATTTGATGACTAGTCTTAATATCTTCATGTTGGTGATGGAGCTCATCAACCATCGAGGCCAACATGTAATACCTAATTTTGTTATCATCATCCATCCACTTCTCAAAAGACACTCTCTGATCATTGGATGGACGGGCTGATAAAGTGGAAGAATCTTATTCCAACACATGAGTCAACTTCTTAGAATCAAAAATAATTTTGAAGTTCTGGAGCCAATCCTTATAGTTGGGTCCGAACAGTCTATGGGTGTCCAGAATATGGGCTAGTGGGTTGGACATAGACATTTTTCTATAGGGAGTCAAAATTTCTAGTTAGATTTTATAATTTGACTCAACTAATTTATTTCAAGATTTTATTTTTAAATAAATTAGGCTTCTACTATTTACTCGAATTCCTACACTCTCTTGGTAGAGATGTGAAAATCTCAATAATTATAAATTTCTAGTAGATGGTGCGGTCCCACCGATTGGCTCATCACCTCACCTAACAGTTATTGATGATGGATCAATCGGTGAGTGGACAACTCTTGTCCAATAATTCTCTAATCATGGTGCACCCAAACCTGGTCTTTAATTCATGAATCTCACTGTGTCCGAAATATTGATCCACTCCTTAGTTAAGTCAGACCCATCATTTGCATGAATTGGATTCCTAATTGGATCACTCATCATATCTAGAATATTGACCCTAACCCATCCTCCAACCCGTAGCATCCAATGCCTAATAAATATGGTTGCATCTTTTCAGTGCAACTGAATCACTGTAATCAGTCGAGAATAATCAACCCCAAAAAGGGCCCGCACATCTATAATGGTGGAAGATCTTAGATTTAATATTTTCTTAGGAATATTTAATTTAGATCTCTTTAAACTTAGCTTGACTTAGTCATAATAATTACGACTAACCTAGTGGCGTGGGTTGGCTCGAATTATTAGCCACCTCAAATTAGAACAGGGTCAACATAAATGGTCAGGTAAGTGACATTGGTGGAAGGGATATGCCACTAACTCGACAAGAATGCATTTAAGTCGAGTAGCTTTCAATTAAAAATTAGTCGATCATATCTGCCAGACTTATCTTAGACACTAAATTATTGAATCAAAACCAATTGGGTTAGCTTACAATCCAAGCTCAAACCATGGAGCCAAATTAGATCGTGACTTGATTGAGTCACATGTCAATGTGATTTGATCTTGACCTAGACTTAATCCTATTAGGCTGGTCAAATCTAAGCTTTCTTTGATCCCATCCAACCAACTCTTGATTTGATTTGATCAACTGTTAGATCTAATTGAGCTACCCAACCTCGAACCTAATTTTATAAATATGTCTTAAATCTAAAAATTTATAATTTTTAGATATAAGTAATTTTATAATCTTAATTCTTAATTAAGTTTCAGATTCATGAATAAAATATGTAACAAAATCCTAGGATTTCAGGATTTAAAATTTTGGAGAAAAATAAGTTTTGATTTCTGATTAAGGACGAACGTGCAGCACTCCTACATGTCATAAGAACACCCGATCGAATGGAAGAAGAGGGCCTTTAAACCCTACTTTATTCTTATTATTGAACGGCTAAGGGGAATGCCTTAATCAAAAATATAATTTCTACTACAAAACTAGTTAGATCTAAATTATATATCGCATATACAATTAATGATATAACTTATACATGTTTTGCATACATCTCATGTATCATAACTTAATTAAATATGATGTTTTTAGATCTAATATATCATATATAATATCTAAAAAATAGAATTCAAATTTGATCATATCAAAAGAAAATTATTCTAGATATTTTATAGAACTATTCTATAACTAGTCTAAGCATGCATCTTTCATACCTTATATGAATAAATTATAACTCTATTTTCTATTTTTTAGATCTAGTTACAATAATTATAACTTCAAAAAAATAAAAATTAAATAGATTTAAAATTATTTTTAATCAAATTAAGAATATGATTATACTAGACTACACATAGAACTATTCTATACCTAGCCTAGTCATGCATCAAATATTGTAGATCTAAATTATTTAATTTTAATTTTTTAATTTTAGATATAATCACATCTGATGTGATATCTAAAATTATTTAATATTAGATCATAAATAAAAATTAAATTAGATCTAAAATAGATCTAAAGAACTGCAATCATAGCTCTGATATCATTTGAAGGAAAATCTCATTTTCTATCGTAGGATCGTGCAGATTTGATCAAATCTAGAAAATATTTTTTAAAAAATTTTTAAATAACCTAATCTAATCAAAAAATTCTTAGATCTAATTATGATGATCTAATATTAAAAATAAAAATAAAATTAAATTAGATTTAATTTCTTATCTTGTTTGGGTAATCTGATTATCCTGTGATGATCTTGATCTTTCCTAAGGTTCTAAAAGAACTCACACACGTGCCTGGCCTCTATCGGTATTCACTCAGACAGAATCTGAATATCTTCTCCTCATAAATATTTTCTCTAAAGATCAGATCTGAATTTGATTTGAAGAATCTTTAAAATATTTTCTGAAGGTAGCTTGTCCATCTCATGAATACCATTGTGTAGATGCTAAACTCTTCACAAATTTAATTGGATCTTCTTCTTTGATTTGTGCCCAACTTTTGGCACGTAGAAGAAGGGGAAAGAGAGGATTAGAGAGGGCATGAAAGATGGAAGGGGCGGCAGCATATGGATGTTGCAATCAAAATTTTTCTAAAAGGCCTTATGCGCAGGAGTTTTTATACAAGTCCCTTGCACCATCTAGACTCCTAAGTGATCAAGCAACTTATTTGCATGATTATCTAGGATTCCAATCTGATATCCCAATTGCCAACCTGATCTTTATCAGGTTTGGTCACCCAAAAATCCTCCCAAGTTGGCGAGAAGAAAGGATAAGGAGGAGTCCATGGTGCATGGTATTCCACCCTTCAAGAGTTTGATCCAAATCAAACTCTATTAGAAACCTAATCTCAACATCACAAAAAATCATGAAATTAGGCTGACCCAAAGTATGACTCGAGCTCAATCACATATCCAAAAATTAGAGCAAAATGACTTTTAAAAAATTTTCTAAAAGCTTCTGATCAGGTGATACTCAATTCTCCTAATTAGGTCAACTTTTGACCCTAGTCCAATTGCACTATGAATGGATTTAATTTCTATAATTAATCTAACCTGGATAGATTCTAGTTAGATGAAAATAAATCCTTCCAAAATACATGAATGAGCCAAATCAAATTTAGATCAATTGCAATAAATTAGAAAGATTACAAAATGAATAAAGTCAGACTCAATCGTATGCTAGCATGATTACCTTGAACCTGATTCGATCTAATCCAAATCAATCAAATTGGGCTAACTCAATTGATGACATCTAGAATCAAACCCTTATTTATGTGACCCAATTAGGTTTAGTTCCATATGGTAACAAGATATATCGCAATCTCTATCATCGACATCATCAAAATATCTTTTGATGGATCAGAACTTTTTTTATTCATATAATTAGAATGATCGATCATCAAAATCATTCTAATTACTCTCAAAATCTACTAGTGATACCTAGCAGTATATGGTAGGAACCCATCAAAATCAAAAGCGAACCTCTCGGTGCAGTTACCTATGTGATTGGATTCTTCTATCTTGAGCTCTGACAGGATTCAGATTAAGGTGAACTCATCAAATCCAACATCTATCATATAAATTAATCATTCAATTTGAGTCCAACGTAAAATCCTAATAAAAACTCTTTCTATCATGTTCACTCTTCTTTGGCCATGGACTTAAGGACTCAATATTATGATTATCATAGGGCTACTCTTCTACCAAGGTAGATAGATGTCCTATTGATGCAATCCAATTCCTACAATGAACATGCTATTGCCACCATACACCTCTAGATTTTAAATGGTTAGAAGATTTAGTTATTGTGTAGTCAAACTATAACACCCTCAAGGTGAACTATCGATGCATCTCAGATCAAAGAACCAGACACACCACTATAGCATCGAGCTAGTCATCGATGAGAATGTAGACTTTCTTATGATTGCTCGAGATGGTCATGCTTAGTACCCTCATTCTCTAACTAGTATCCATACTGTCGCTCCGGTGTCTCTACACCATAGACTTAAGATACATCTATCCTAAGAAAGCGATCATACACCAATCTTCCGAATCGATCACCATCCTCATGATGATCCTACGGTCGGAAGCCTTTTATGAGTTAATTATGAGAATTCTTGTCTTAAATTTTTAACTCTTAAAAATATGAATTGTTATTACCATTAATTCAAAGGATGTATCATAGACACTTTAAATACACACTATGATAGAAAATAATACTTTTATTAATTTATAGTCAAAATTATAAAATTATTCTTAGAAGTGTATTACAAGTGTTTAGCCAATTTGGCTTCTAGGGCACACATCTAACATAGAGATGGGTTCTACTACTTCATTACATTTACTGACAATTTATCTAGGTATGGATATATTTATCTTATGAAGAGTAAATCTGATTTATTTAAAATATTCAAATAATATCGTAATGAGGTAGAAAAATAACTTGGAAAGAGTATTAAAATTCTTCGATCTGATTGAGGAGGTGAATACCTTTCCAATGAGTTTTTGACATATCTAAGAGAGAATAGAATTCTCTCACAATAGATTCCTCTTAGAACACCAAAGCATAATGATGTGTCTAAAAAGAGGAATTAAATCCTGATGGACATGGTTCGGTCCATGATAGGATTTGCAAGTCTGCTAATTTCTTTTTGGGGGTATGCACTTGAGACTGCTTATTTTATTTTGAATAATATTTCAAGCAAGTCTATTGCAAAGACTCTATATGAGATATGGACTAGGCATAAGCCGATACTTTCTAACTTTTGGGTTTGGGGATGTCTGGCTTATGTCAAATATTTGCAGCTAGAAAAGCTTAGACCTAGGTCGGATAAATGTTTGTTTATAGGATACCCCAAGAAAACTAGGGTTTATTACTTCTATCTTGCTGAAGAATAAAAGATGTTTGTCAGCAATAGGATGGTCTTTTTGGAAAAGAAGTTCCTTAGGGAAGAAATTACTGCCTCTAATGTTAAACTTAGTGAAGTTCGATAGGTGGATGAACCAACACATTCTAGTGAACCTGCAGAACTGGATTTGATAAGATCAAACCCAGAGCTCATTGAAGAGGCACCTTTAAGGAGATCCGATAGAGTATCGCATCAACTGAATAGATACAATGGTTTTCTAATTTGAGATGACGATCCTATCAAACTCGATGAGAAAAATGAGAATCCAATCACTTACATGCATGCCATGCAGAGGTCCGACTCTGATAAATGGCTGGAAGCTATGAAGTCTAAAATGGAGTCAATGAAGGTCAATTATGTATGGACACTGGTTGATCAACCTAAAGGGATAAAATTAATTGGATGTAAGTTAATTTTCAAAAGAAAAAGAAGCACAAATTGAAAGGTGGAGACCTATAAAGTTCATCTGGTTGTTAAGAAATATCGTCGGCATTATGGTATTGACTATGCTGAGATATTTTCTTTGTTGGCAATGCTCAAGTTCATTCAGATTATGCTTGCAATAGAAGCATACCAAAACTATGAGATCTGGCAAATGGATGTGAAAATAGCTTTTATAAATGGAAAACTAGACGAAGAGGTATATACGATACAGCCTGAGGGATTCACATCCATAGACAAGTCTAAGGTATGCAAGCTTCAGAGATCCATCTATGGATTGAAGCTAGCATCTTAGAGTTGGAACATTCATTTTAATAAGTTAATTAAAATGTATGGCTTTGTTAAGAATCGAGAGAGAAATCCTATTTGTACAAATGGGCTAATCATTCCGATTCGAGTCCAATGTGAAAAATTCTAAAATAGAAAATCTTTCTATTATTTCACTCTACCTGGCCATGGATTTCTGGACTGATTCTCATGATCATCATTAGGGCTACCCTCTACCACCGAGGGGTAGATAGATTCCATCTTGATGCATCCAATTCCTAGCAATGAAATTGCTATATCCAACATACACCTCAGGGTTCCATATGGCTAGGAGGGCGACCGAGTAGTAATGGTGTAGTTCAAAACCTATAACACCCTCAAGGTGAACTGCCGATGCATCTCAGGTTCAAAGAACAGACACACTTACTGCCAGCATCGTAGTCAGTCATTGACGAGAAAATTAGACTCCTAATGACTACTCGATTGCTACGCTCAGTGCCCTCGTTCTCTAACGTTACCTGTACTCTCGCTCCGATGTCTCCAGCACCGTAGACTCAAGACCATCTACTAAAGAGAAGCGTCGTACCACCAACCCTTCCGGATGCAATCACATCCTCGTGATTTATCCTATGGTCGGGAGCTGTTTTGAGTTAATAATGATATTCATGTCTTAAATTTTCAACTCTTAAAAATATGAATTATCATTTACCATTAACTCAAAGGATGTATCACAGAAACTAAGATACACATGTTGATAGAAAAATATTCCCATTCATTAATTAAGTTCAAAATTATAATTTTGCCTAGTAAAGTGATATACAAGTTAGTCAGCCAATATCTGGTTCTTAGGGCACATATATCTAACAATGACTAGATGGTCACATCGATTTGTATAGAAAATTAGTTTTCTGTGCTATCGGACTTAGGATTAAACTATAGGCGATCACACCTATAATAGAGAGTTCCATATCATCTAATGGCGTTTAAATCAGAGTTCTAATGGTCTGGGACTTCTGATGGCAAGAGTCCACTGGACTAGAACTTCGATGATCAGAAGTCCCATTAGACTAGAACTCATCTTTATGAGTCCACTAGACTGGAACTTCAGAGTCTTACTTAATTTGGGATACTGTGATTTCAAGAGTTCCACTAGTTTTGAAAAACTCAATTGATCACTGAGTTTCACTCATTTGGGTTACTGAATTCCAAGAGTCCGCACTTGGTTTCGGACTCTTCAGAGTTTCATGTTGATGAAAACTCTATGCCCAGTACACCCACCCAAATTAGAACTCTAATATTTTTGAAAGAAATAATTAGCAATTTGATTGCTGATTTAGACTCATTTATTGAGGTGATAAGATTTGATCAATCTAATCAAAATGGATTCAATTGTTGGTTTGACCCGCCAATATATGAGATGACCTATCGCTATGGAAAGATTTGACCTTGATTTGCTCAGGGTTGGAAGCCTAATTTAATTTTTTAATTTGATTAGAGTTTTATTAAAGTTAAGTTAAGCCTAATCTGGTGTGATTTAACCTAATTCTAATGTGGGTCTAGGAACAACGTTGGTTTGGTTGAAACTCATTTTGGAAAAGCTTCAAATGGGTTTGAATTTCAAATGCTTATCTCTGCCCAAGCACCAACCCTTCTTTAACCCAGCCCTTCTCATGCAAAAGTTATGTTTTTTGTGAACTTGCTCCATGTTAAAAAACTGAATGTGGAGCCTCTCCCTTATCCCTTTTGAGTCGAGTCTAAGGGGTTGGAAACTTGACTTGAATTTTTGAATCGAGTTGTGGGAGGTTGGAACAAATTCAAACTCCCTACATTATCTCCTCATTATCCATGCCTCCACACTTTCATGTGATTTTTTCCTAATTTTTTCAGGTTATGGTGCATAGAAGGAAGGAGTCTTCTATGCATCAAAACATGGTTTATTGTGATGAAAATGGGATTAGAGGGTGATTTGAATTTAGAATTCAAACTGATTAGTTGTGAAACTAGTTTAACCAATGCCTCTTATCCACTTCCCACGCATATCAATCATTGTACGCCCATTTAAAGTCTACAATTTTAACATGGTTGTGTGGCAAGAGACGTTGAGGAATCCTATTAGGAGAAATCTCTGAGAGGGGAAGCTAGCTTCTAAAAAAAAATTCGAGAGAGTCTGAGAGTTTTTGGTCTTATGACAATTGCTTTCTTTAGGTCACATGTTACTTTTTTTCTTTTGGCTGACCACTTTAGATGAAATCTAAGTGGTGTTTATGTAGATAGGAGAGTCCTTTCTATCATGAAAGTTGTTTCACAATAAAAATCAAAAGAGAGAGGGTGTGGGAATATTTTTCGAGCATCAAGGTTTTTTGAGTGTTCAAAACCCTAGAGTTGGGACTCAGGGTTCGGGTAGAGAGATCGAGTGCTGTGAGCATCAGATCACCACCAAATTTGAAAAACCACATCATCATCCTTCAAAGCATAGGTTCTAATTTTTTGGAGCATTCGAGAGATCAGAAAGAAGTTGATAAATTGGATCGATCGTGATTAGACATGGAAGGCCCCAGCTAGATGCTAGCACTCCGATGGAGCTGGTCGGGACCAGGAGCTCTGTGTAGATCAATCATAGAGGCCGGACAAGTGTGCAGCTGCAATACAACACCACAGCTTCTTTTGATGGATTTAGATTATGGAGATCATCTACCCACATAAAGGTATTGAGTTTTGAACTTGTATCGATTAACAAATATGATTTGCAATTGATTACATTTAAATTTTAAATTACATATTAGCATATCTAGATCCTAAGTAGGGTAATTGATTAGATCAATGCATGCTGTAGAATTAATATTAGATTAATTCTAGCTTCTATTGTTGTTAATTCAAAAAAAGTTTTCAAAAAAATATCCCTAAAATCCTGCTCGATTTCCTACACCCAAGACTTGAGAGTGCAACTTCTGAGCTCACTGGTTCTCCTTCCCATCGATCTTCTAAAGATCAATGGCACCTTGATCCATGATCTCTCGGATAAGGTGGTAGTAGCATAGAATATGCTTCGTCCACTGGTGTGCCTTTGGTTTCTTTATCTGAGTAATAGCTCCAGAGCTATCGCAGTAGAGTAGAACTGGACCATCAAAGAAGGGTGCCACTTTGAGCTCGGTGATGAACTTTCATAGCCACACTGCTTCTTTGGCAGCATCTAATGTAGCGACATACTTCACTTTACAAACTGAGTCGATCATAGTGTGCTGTTTGGAACTCTTCCAGCAGACAGCTCCATCATTAAGAGTAAACACATGTCCCGATACACTCTTGCTATCGTCATGTTTAGACTAGAATTTGGAGTCTATAAACTCCATAAGTCTCAAGTCTGACTCACCATAAACAAGTCACTAATTCTTGGTATTTCTTAAATACTTCAAGATGGTTTTAACAACCTTCCAGTGCTTCTCCCCTGGATCAAATTGGTATCTACTCACTACGAGTAGTGAGTATGCCACATCTGATCTAGTACATGTCATGGTGTACATGATGGAATCCACTATCAAAGTATATGGAATTCTACTCATACGCTCTTTCTCTTGAAGTATTGTCGGACAATCCCTCTTTGAGAGAAAAATTCCATGGCCTATTGGTAGATAGCCCTTCTTGAAATTCTCCATGCTGAATCTTTTCAACACAGTATCAATGTACATAGACTAGGACAACCTAAGCAACCTTTTAGATCTATCTCTATAGATCTTTATCCCTAGGATGTAGGAAGCTTCTCCCGAGTCTTTCATGGAGAATTATGATGATAGCCAAACCTTTATTTTCTGTAATACAGGAATGTCATTTTTGATTAAGAGAATATCATCCACATACAATATAAGAAATATAAGTACAGAACC
>QRFJ01003226.1:0-62529 GCA_006176705.1 Cocos nucifera
CAGATTTAGTATTCTATTGATGTTAAATTATGATCAACATCATTATTTTATATTTAATTTTCAATTTATATGGCATGCATGAAGCATGTATTAGATCCTAGATCTAGATATTTGCATATTTTATTAATTAGTTTGGATAATTCTTCTTCTTCCGCTATTAGAATTTTGGAAAAAAAAAAAAATATCATGCTAAAAACCTTAGACTTTTCCTTCAGTAATCTCCAACAACCTAAAGAAGATGATACCTGATTAGTAAATATATTTAAATAAAAGTGCACAAGAGACAAGAATATTATACTCATTTACATGACTTTGAACTACTCAGAAAATTTTTTGCTCTGCATTTTCTCTTCGCCGCATAGTAGAGCACCGGTGTTTACTTCTTATGAGTCTTCTTGTATTTGCTGTATGCAACAAGAATAAAATTTAGGATAATAGGATATTTTTTTAAGTATTTATAAAAAAATTGAGAATTGAGTGACTCACCTTTATTACGGCTTCAATGATATCTATAGTTAAAAGGAGCACATAGCAAGTGCACTTACCATTTCCTCATACTAAATTAGTGAGAGGTATGAAGTGGAAAGGTCTACTGACTGTGGAATGACTCAAATGCAGGCCTCAACTGGCTTATACTATCATCATAATTTTTATCATTAAGCTTGTTACGTTGTGTCTCAAGCTTGTTTAAGTATATCGGTATAAAAATTTATATACTCTTGACCTAAATAACCTTCTGCTATGATCCACTCTGATGCGATTCATATTATCTTACATAAGATTTAGTACTTTAAATATTTCACTTGATTGGGTACATCCATTGCAGAAGCCTGGGGTCTCCAAATGCTCACTCCTTGCAAGGTGCAGGGTGAGATGCATCCATAACTATAAAAAAATGATGGTAAAAAATATCTTCTCCAATCACGCATAATATAGTCACTGCCCTTGCCTCCATTTTTTTACATCTTTATTAGTAACCTTTTGCCAAATAATCTCTATGAAGTTGCAAAGATGAAAACAAGGCATTTTGACATTTTTTTGGCAATATACGGTGAATAGCTATTGGGATCAACTCTTACATCAATACATGATAATCATAAGTCTTCAATACTCCAAGTTTGACAATCCTACTATTCACTGTTTTTAATATATTACTTTAGCACCATTTGGGACTTTACGTTCTCCAACACATGAAGAAATAGGGACTGTTTGAAGGCATTTATAACATAGCATACATGAGGGAGCCTCCACTATTCTTCCTTTACCGACTCTAGATGGAGTGATCTCCAATACCCTATTCTTTCAAGTCAAATAAAAAATTCAAGTTATCCTTAGTGTTATCCTTGATGTTCAAGATTGTTACCAATAGGAGCTTGTACACATTCTTTTTAATATGCATTATATCTAAGAAGTGGAGCAATAAGTTTGTCTCCCAATATAGCAAGTCAAAAAAGATATTTTTTTCCTCTAATTAAAGTGTATATCATCTGCCTTTGATCACTGCTTCCTTTTCTTACCATCAATCAGATCATCTCTTTCAAATTCAACACTGAGACCATCTAACTCTTTCAATACCTCACTCCTAGACATCCAATTTTCAAATTCAACACTGAGACCATCTACTCTTTCTAACCTCACTCCAAGCATCCGAGCTAGGCGCACCTCACCTTCTTCCATGGTGCCATTGAAGGAGCCAATGCATCCTCTATATGGACGTTTCGATGGAGAAATTCAATGTCCCATAAAGATAAAGCTTCCTTCGACTGTCAACTTTCTAGAACGCAATATTTTTTTCACCAAATCTACATGTTAGTCACCTTTCGTGTCTCCAAACCTGTAATTAGGGGCATAAGCTGGAAAGTCATTTATTAATCCATACTAACGCCTGCGCAACATGGAGAATAACTCATTCATCAAAGCATTAAAAAGTTGAACACCTTGAATGCTCCACAACTATTTTAGCTCGATAATAAGAGGTTGTAAATAGATATTAATATCATTACCTACCTCTAATGGTCCAGAGATGAGCACTGTCATGAAACAAAAATTTTTTTATATAATCCATGATGGGAAGTCTGTAATACATGAATTAAAACACTGCCATACACGATAGTGGTATTCATGTTGCTTAGAGGTTGAAACTATCGCATGACAAGCTAACCTTACATTGCATTATCTTGTATGTAAGTTAGGATATATTTTATTAAACTTCTATCATGTTTCTCCATCGGCTGGATACCTTAATGCTGAAGGAAAAACTAGTTTTTCTATCACAGGATTGATCTGATCAGATCTAAAGTAAAATTTTTAAAATTATGTATGATAATCTGATCAGCATCTTAAGAGTTTTAGATTGATGTCATGATATGAGTAGCAAAAAATTAAAAATGAATTAAATGCCAACATCAATTGTACGTGATCAGGTAACTGTTTACTCATTATGATGATCTGATGAAATGATACAGTGTTCTTGATTGACTGCACACATGGCCTGACCTCACCAAAGTCCTGGCTCATGTTGGATCCTGCATCCTCTCCTTCTGGATCTGATCTCAAAGATCAGAATCTAAAAACTTTTTTAGAGCTTCTTCAAAAATGTCTCCTGACAGCACACGCCTGTCACACGAATTGAAACTACTTCGATCATATCTTTGCGCCTGCAGGACCTGACCTTTCTTTGGTATTTTGCCAACTCCTTGTGGGTGTGAGAGAAGAGAAGACAAAAGGAGGGGCATGGAGTTTAGAGAGGGGTAGGGCTTCAACCATAGATTCAATTGCAATACGCATAAATAAGGTGCAACACAATCTATTTATGAACTAGTAGCAACCCCTAGAGTCCTAAGAGCTTTAAGCAAAAACACTTTGTCTGCGCAGAAGGACTCTCTTCTAATTTCCACGCCCCATGACAAATTTTTCTTGATTTTGTTGCAACAAAACAAAGGAAATTGGCAGGAGAAAGAGAGATAGAGATGGGATGGCCACAGGACTTTATTCTTGAGTTTTGATCTTAATCAAAACTCCCCAAACCCTATCCACTAATGGGTGCATGCCTGTAAGGTGGCATTGCACCCACTTTCTTCATGCAAATCTTACAGGGACATGCACCCTCAATGAATTTCCCAGGGGGTGCACATTCTCCACCTTTAATTCCTACAAGAATTGGGTCAAAATGGTCTTGTCCAAATATCATCTCATGATTTTAGGATAAACCTTGATCTTATGAGGATAAGCCTTGTTTTGATCAGGATAAGCCCTGTTCTAGCTAGGACAAGCTCTAGTAACTAGGACAAACCCATACAAGGGCTTTTAGATAAGCCAAATTCCTAATTTGGACTTAGTCAAGAGAACCTAGAAAGACAATTAGAAAGAGAAAGTCAGGCTCAATCATGTGCTAGCACGATTTTCTTGAATTTGATTGGATCAAATCCAAATCAATTGAATTGAGTTAGCCCAACTGATGATATCCAAGCCCAAACCTTTATTTGTATGGTCTAGTTAGGTTCAATTCCATATGGTAATGAGACATGTCAGGATCTTTATTAACGGACATCAATCAAAATATCTTTCAATAATCAGAACTCTTTCTAATTGCATTCAAATTTAAATTTGTCAAATCATCAGATAATTCTAATTATCCAAAATTCTATCGAGTGACACCTATCAGTATATAGTGATAATCCATGCAATCAAAATAATAAACCTCTTAGTGTAGCTACCTATATGATTGGGTTCTTCTATCATGAGCCCCAATAGGATCAAGGTCAAGGTGAAGTCATCAAACTTAACACCTATTATAAGAATAAATCATTCGATTCGAGTCTGATTGAAATCTTTAATAGAATTCTTTCTATTAATTCACACTGCAGGCTATGGGGAATTAGAGGACTCGATGCATGATCATCATGAGGTTACTCCCTCAACAGATTAAAGAGTTCTTCTATTTGGGTACGATCCAATTCCTATAATGAGCATGCTATAGCCAACATACACCTCAAGATTCATGAAATGGTAGGAGATCGAGCTATGGGTGTAGTCAAAACTATAAACATACTCAAACAGTGAACTGCCATGCTCCTCAGGTCAAAGAACCAGATACACAATGCAGCATTAAGCTAGTACATGCCATGAGAAAGGTTAGACTCTCTTATGACTTACTCGAGATGGTCACGCTCAAGTGCCCTCTCTCAACGAGTACCTGTACTGCTCACTCCAAGTGTCTTCCAATACACCATAGACTCAAGACTCATCTATCCTATAGAAAGTGATCGAAAATCAATCTTCTAAAATAAATCACTATCTCTTGCATACCTAGATTGAAGAGTAATTTTATGAGTTAATTATGATCACACTATGAATTAAATTTTTAACTTTTGAAAATTGAAAGAAGACGAATCTAGGATTTTTAGGGATTGATTTTGAATTGTTATTAAGGAATGTCAGGTGAGTAGGTGGAAAAGAAGCCAAAAATTAAATCATATTAAAATTTTATTTAAAATACATGAATAGTCTAGAATCTAGGATCCTAATCACATGAATTTAAGCATCTATTAGAAATCTAAAATAAAAATAATTAAAAGATGATGTTGATCATATTAAAATCTAGGCAATTCTGGATATGATCTAGGACACATAGAGATTGCATCTCTCTTTACTTTTTGCAAGTTGAAGTTTCTTAACTCACTATTCTAAGGTTGAGATCATCGCTCTAAGCTACAACATGGCGATCCGGACCTCTACAGGATGTCACACAAGGCCTTCACCATCGATATTAAAGTTCTGATGGCAAGAAAGATCGTGCATAGTATGCTAAGTACCTATGTTGAGTCCTTTTTGATGCTTATTGGATGTTTATGCCTTGCTTTCTTCAAATTTGGACGTCTCTAGAATTGGAAGGGAAGAGATTTGTGAAAAGAGAAAGGCCTTCTCAAAGGGAATGCAAAAAGGAGGAGGAAGGGATCAAGAAAAACCCTGGAGAAGAACCTTTCTTCTCCCTTCTTTTTCTCTCACCAGGACATAATGGCTTGTCTCAATGAAGCACACCCTATATATTCATTGCACAAAGCTCCAACGTCTCAAACTCTCTCTTAGACCAAAAAGTCTATAGAAATCTCATGCCCTAACTTCCTTTTAAATAAGGAGTATGTAGAGTCCTTTCTAGGTCCAAATACCTAGGAAAGGTAAGTCAATGGGTTGTGAGCAGGTATTGGAGTCTGCATCCCAACTGTTAGATGTCCCCTCCTTACTTCTTTTTGGACTCTAAGAAATATGTTGAAAAATAGAAGTTTCTATTTCTTCATGAAAAAAATTCAAAGAAAAATCGAGGTGGTTTTGGTTGCCTTAAAGAAAATAAGAAAAGATGATATGTCCAAATCTATCTAAATAGAGACTCATAGGTCAAAAAGAAGCTTTATTTGTTTTTTGACCTATTCCACACTAATTTCCTTCCTAAAATGGTGGGGACATTAAAAAGGTGTGTGGACACTCCTCTAGAAATAAAATTTTATCATAAAAAATTCTAAGAAAATTGGTAGGGGTGGTGGCATAGAAGCAAGTGTGCAAAAAAGGACGAAATCCTAGTCATACTAGAAACTTCTAGTTTTGACTTAGTCAACTTTATTATTTGAACCCAATTTTTAAAATCAAAAAAGTAATGCAAAACCCAAATTAGAGATCATTCTTAGTCCAACTAAGAGTCTAATTAAATTACATCTAAATTGAAATTAAATTTAGATGTGTAATTTTTAATCAATTGAAAAAATTATGTGCGTACTAAGTGTCTAATTGAATAGGGACCTTATTCTCCCTTGCAATTGGCTCATCCAATATTCCGATTGGACTTGGATCTCAATCAAAACTCAACTTAATATGATAATTAAATGATAATTTAATAGAACGTTTAATCTTATTCTTCTGTTAATCAAATTAAACTAATTAGCAATCAATACTGAATTGGCAATCCTCCCGTAAATACTTGCTGTATTTGTCAGAACATCAACGTATTGCATGGTTTGGCTAAAAAAGTGATTCGAATGATCGTTGTCAGACCATCTGATTAGACGAGATCTTTTATGTATTGACCTCATAGATTTTAACCAAAAGGATAGTATAGAAATAAATTTGATACTAATGCAAGTGAGCAGGTCTGGCAACGATATCTATCGGTCGGGATAGGTCAAATTGTAAAGCAACACTGCTTAGAAGTCTCATATGGATATAGTTTCCAATATAATCATCTCCTTGACCAAAAATGCCTTATAGGACACTTAGGATTTAACTGTCAACCTGATTAGATCATCCATATTATTATTTCAAAATACAAATCTATCTCAATGATTATCTTGGCCAGTTTTGCTAAAATTGAAATAACAACAATACATTTTCTTCAATCTCTTGGAGTGATCAATCCCATCTTGATAACTCACACTCAACTTCGCCAAGTACTAACTATGCCCAAAAAATCTTTTTAAACTAAATTAAAATTCAGTAGTCCAGCATCAAAGATATGAGTTGTTTGGAATCAACCATGCGATCTCAAGTCTATAGGGAACTTATACTTATATCCCAGTCAGAGGCAATTTTCGATTCAGTTAGAAGTCTTCGAAGTTTGGTCACATGTTCAAATGATGATGTATTCTTAATCTCACGCTGTATGCCATACAGTATCTTCCATACTCTTTAGTAAGAGATAACCAAATCTAATATGGCATACAATGACCTATACTCGATAACGTTGTATTATCCAAATTAACAATTATTCATTTGGTCTGTGAACATATTTAAGGACTAACGAGAAATCCTCTCTTTTTCAAAAGTAATAGTCGCTCAAGAATTTCATAACAATAGAAAGAGTTCATTAGAAGTAGTAAATTTTATGATGAAATAAGCCAGGAAATAATATTCTATTAATAATATAAATTATTTATAAGTAGTAAATATCACAACTTAAATACATGTGAATGATTGATTGTTGGAACATAATTCCCACAACTCCACTTATCCTGAGCCACTCGGTACAGTAATCTAATATCCATCTTGCGACTTGTGGTTGTTTCCCCCGAAAACCTCTCCCCTTTAAACTAACTAAAAGCCCCCTTTTTTAGTGAGGAGTTGGCTAGTCTCCTTTTCATCGATCTTCTTAAAGATGAACAATCAACCTCGATCCATAATCTTTTGGACCAGGTGGCAGTAGCGCAGTAATGTGCTTCCTCCGCTGGTGTGCTTGTGTTCCTTTGCCTGAGCAATGGGCACCAGTGTTGTCATAGTAAAGCAAGAATCGGACCATCAAGGGAGGTGCTACTTTAGGCTCAGTGATGAACTTTCTAGCAACATAGCTTCCCCTTCCGGTATTCTTGATGCTGCGATGTACTCACTCGCATACGAAGATCTGTCACAGTGTCGCTTGTGAATCTCTTCTAGCAGATGACTCTATCAATTTAAGGATAAAGATATAACCCGATAATGCTTCTTCTGTCATCAATGATTAGATTGAAAGCTAGAGTCGATAAGACCTATTAGTTTCAATCTGACTAACCATAATCAAACCATTGAGTTCTTAGTAATTTCTTAAAAATTAAGTGGTTTTCACCACCTTCCATAATTCTCCTCTTGGATTAGATGTTCTGCTCATTACTCCTTAGTAGTATGCACATCTGATCTCGTAAATATCATGTGTATATCATGATAGATCCACTATCCGAAGATATAGATTCTATTCATATTGCTCTCCGTTCTTCAGGAGTTGGTCGGACAATTCTTTCTTAAGAGAAAAAATATCTTGGCCTATAACAAGATTAAGCCCTTTTTAGGAATTCTCATTGCTGATCCTCTTCAGCACGGTTCATATATACGGTGAACTGACAATAATCCAAGCATTCTCCGCTTAGATCTATCCCTATAGATCTCATCTTCTAGATGTAGGATGCTTCACCCAAATCCTTCATGGAGAACTGAGATGACAACCATAGTTTTATTCCTTGCAATGTGGGAATGTTATTTCCAATTAAGAGAATGTCATCTACGTACAAGACAAGAAATACCACTACTGGATCATTTGTCCATTTGAAATGCAGGACTTCGTCTTTTATTCTTAACGAAGCCAATGTTTTTAATCACTTTATCAAAAATGTATATGTTCTAACTCCAAGATGCTTGCTTCAATCCCATAAATGGATCTCTTAAAGCCATAAACACCTTTGGACTCTTCTATGGAATGTGAACTCCTTAGTGTTTATATACACCTCTTCGATCAGCTCTCCATTAAGGAAAGCTGTCTTCACATCCATCTGCCAGATCTCATAGTCCAGATGGGCAACTATTGTAAGAATTATCCAAATAGATTTAAGCATTGCTATAGGGCAGAACGTCTTGTCATAGTCAATACCATAATATTAATGATATCTCTTGATAATCAAACATGCTTTATAGGTCTCCATCTTTCCGTTTATGCCCATTTTTCTCTTGAAGACCCACTTACATCCAATGGATTTAACCCTTTTGGGTCGGTCAACCAATGTCCATACATCATTGTCCTTCATGGACTTCATCTTGGATTTCATGGCTTCAAGCCATTTCTCAAAATCAGATCTTTACATTGCATCCATATAGGTGATCAGATCCTCATCATTCTCATCGAGCTCGATAGGATCACTATCCCGGAATAAGAAACCATAGTATCTATCCGATTGATGCGATACTCTATCAGATCGTCTTAATGGTGCAGGTACATTGGGTTTTGGATTTGATCTAATCAAATTTGATTCTGGTTTAGCTATTGGTGTCAGTTTTTTCTACCTATTGAACTTTCTCAAGTTCAACCTTAGAGATAATAGTTCCTTCACTAAGAAACTTCGTTTCTAAAAAGATTACCTTAAGGCTGATGAACATCTTTTGCTCTTCAGTATGGTAGAAATAGTAATCCTTAGTTTTCTTGGGGTACCCTATAAACATACACTTATTAGACTGAGGATCAAATTTATCTATATGCAAATATTTGACATAGATTGGACAACCCTAAACCCGTAGGTGAGAGAGTGTAGGCCTACACCCATTCCATATCTCATATAGAGTCTTTGTGATAGATTTATTCGATACATTATTCAATATAAAATATGCAGTCTCAAGAGCATAACCTCAAAATAAAATAGACAGACTAGTAAAACCTATCATGGACTGAATCATGTCTAACAAGGTTCGATTCCTCATTTCTGATACACCATTATGTGGTGGTATCCCTAGAGGTGTCCATTGTGAGAGAATCTCATTCTCTCTTAGATATGTTAAGAATTCACTGGATAGATATTTACCTCCTCGATTCGATCGAAGAGTTTTAATACTCTTCCTAATTTATTTTTCTACTTTATTTTGAAATCATTTGAACATTTCAAATGAATCCAACTTGTATTTCATCAGATAGACGTATCCATACCTGGATAGATCATCTATGAAAGTGATGAAGTAGAAATATCTACCTCTAGCACTTGTACTCATAGGTCCACATACATCGTGTGTACTAGACCTAAGAGCTCTGTGGCTCTTTCATCTTTTTCAATAAAAGATGACTTGGTCATTTTTTCAAGAAGATAGGACTCATAGGTTGGAAGTGATTCACAATCACTGACTTCAAGGATTCTCTTTTGAGTCAACCTGTTTATCCTATTTTTGTTAATATGACCTAGCCTACAGTGCCATAGGAAGATATCAGAGACATTATCTAATCTAGGATATTTTTTAGAAGTGTACATTACACTCACGGGTTGTAATAAAATATAAATACCATTTCTTTATTATCCTTGTATTATCATAACATCATTCATAATGATATTACAATAATCTCTCCTTATTGATAAATAATAACCATCTTTGACCAAAAGGCCAACAGAGATTATATATTGTGAAAATTAATTCCACACACGGACTGGCATGGCCGCTGGTGATAAGCCAAGCAATAAGGAAGAACACATTAGAGATTACTAGGGAAGCACGATCAATGGATTCAAGGAATAGAGAAGAATAGTAGTAGAGATTTCTAGAAGAAAAGAGTTTTATTTCAATGAATTCAGCATCATATACAATCTTGACCTATTTTCAATATATATACTTTACAAAAGAGTCAAGCCCCAAGCTTATAGAAAAATTTTCCAAATCCAAAACAACCCATGTACATAAAACATACCAGCAAAAACTGAGCCGGCTAACCTGCGATTGGATTGGCTCAATTGAACATTGGCTCAATCTTCGACTGAGCCAATCCAGTTCTGTAACGTACCAATAGCCCAAAAATACTACTTTTTATCTGGATTTTACTCTGAGACATAGCCAACCTAGTTTCTAACTTAGCCGACCTAGTCTCAGGGTGAGCCAGCTTAGTTTCTAAACTTTGCTACCTAGATTAATTTCTCTTCTAGCTTGCTCCCATCTTTCCATGACCTATCATCTCATGTTTCCAAGACTTAGGAGCACCACTTTTGAGTTTACATTCTCCACCTTGGTGCTTCCAAGTCTTTGTGAACTCATCTCTTCCTTGCAAACCCATCCATGCCACACATATGAAAACTATCTCTAAGGAGTACCTTTATGAGTGCATTAGACTGATTCTCCTTTGTATGGACTTTCATCAGTTCCACTTCATCTTCCTTCACCAGCTCTCTGATCCTGTGGTACCTCACATCTATATGCTTTGTTAATGCATGATAGACTGGATTCTGTGCAAGCAGCAAAGCACTCTGACTGTCACTGTATAATTTAACCTTGCTCCGTTCCACCCCCATCTCAATAATCAGCCTTCTAAGCCAAAGTAATTCCTTTGTAGTCTCAGTAATGCCAATGTACTTGGCCTCTATGGTAGACAAGGTCATGATTGGTTGAAGGATTGATCTCCAAGATACCAGTCCACCATACATACAAAAGAGATATCCAGTAGTAGATCTCCTTGTATTAAGATCACCTGTACAATTTGCATCTACAAACCCTTCCAGAGGATCCAAACCTCTATCTTCAAATCCTCTCGACGGTCCATCAAACACCAATCCATAATCCCTTATTCCTTGTAGATATTTTAATATCCACTTCAATGCTTTTCAGTATTTCATTCCAAGATTAGCCATGTATCTACTAATCGTGCTCACTGCATGTGCTATATCTAGTCTACAGCATCCCATAGTATACATCACACTGACTATAGCATTTGCATAAGGGACTCCATCTATGTACTCTCTCTCTTCTTCTAACTGAAGGCTTTGATACTTGGAGAAAGATATATGTCTCGACAATGGTGTCTCTATAGGTTTGGCCTTTTCCATCCCAAATCTTTTCAGAACTTTCTGGATATATCCTCCTTGTGACAAATGGAGCACTCCTTTACATCTATCTTTGCAAATCTTTATTCCAAGAATTTTCAGTATTGGACCCAGATCTTTCATCTCAAATTTAGTTGATAATACCCTTTTCAGCCCTTTCACAGCCTTCATACTCCTGCTAGCTATGAGCATATCATCAATATACAATAGCAGGTATAGGGTATCCTTTTCATTTATATTCTTGACATAGACACAACTATCATGTTCACATCTGACAAATCCTAGGCTCAGAACAAAGCTATCAAATCTATGATACCACTGATGAGAGGATTGTTTCAAGCCATGTAGTGACTTCTTCAGTAAACATACCTTTTTCTTCTGTCTAATCTCCATGAAACCATCTGGCTACTTTATATAGATTCTTTCCTCTAACGTGCCATGAAGAAAGGTCGTCTTCATATCCATCTATTCCAACTCCATGTTGTATTGTGCCACCAGTGATAGCAAAATCTGAATAGATGTATGACGTACTACAGAAGAGAAAACTTCTATGTAATCTATCCCTTCTCTTTGTGAGTATCCCTTTGCTACCAGCCTTGCCTTAAATCTAACTCCACCTTGTTTTGAAGGTGCTCCCTTCTTTGTGAACACCCACTTTGAGCCAATTGGTCAAGCACCTTTTAGAAGATCCATTAGTTGCCATGTCTGATTTTTATTTAGTGATTCCATCTCCTCCATCATGGCCTGCATCCATGAATCATGATCCTCACCTCCATAGCCTTTGCATAATTCTCTAGATCTCTATTAGCAGTGATGAGTGCATAGGAGATAACCTCATCAGTGCCATATTTGATGGCCCTTCTAACAATACACCGGGGCTTGTGCAAAGCCACTTCCACTGGTACATCTCTGCCTGAAATCTATGACGGATCTTGCACATCCATCAAAACTACTGGCCCTCCATGCTGATTTTCAATTTGAGATAACTTTTCTACCTAGCTCCACCTCAATATGAATACTCTTGTAAGTGGATGTAACCTGCATGCCATCATTTTCTGACCGGCCATCGCTGTTCATCTTTATTTCTCCAGTTGCTCCTATACTCTCGGGCCTCTCTAAGATGCTCTTTTCATTAAAAACAACATCCCTGCTGATCACTACCTTTTGTGCTTTAGGATTTCATAGTAGGTACCCCTTGACTCCTTGTGGATATCCTATAAATGTCATCTTTTGAGATTTAGGATTCAACTTACTTCTCTTGGTTGCCTCCATAAGTGCATAGGCTGTGTAACTAAAGACCTTTAGGTGGCCAAGCTTCACCTTCTTCTCACTCTAGATCTCTTCTAGAATGCCTCCATTCAGCTTGCAGTGAGGGGACCTATTGATAAGAAAATAAGAAAAGTTAAAGCATCACCTCCAAAGGATTTTGAAAGTGATGTCTGCAGCCTTAAACACCGTGCCTTCTCGATCAGTGTCCGATTCATCCTTTTCATGATACCATTCTGCTGGAGAGTCATCTTCATTATGTAATGATGTTTGATATAATTTTTTTCACAGTACCTTCTGAACTCCAAGCTTGTATATTCCCTTTTATTATCCGACCTTAGAAACTTCACTTGTCTTCCTAACTCCTTCTCAACTTCAGTTCTCCAATCTCTGAATTGGGCAAATACCTCTAATTTTTTTTTGATCAGATAAACCCGCACCTTTCTTGAGAAGTCATTCCCACACATTTGAGTGCACTAAATTCAGAACTCCTTCACTGTGCTTGGTACTTTTAGCAAACTTTATCCTATGTTGTTTACCAAAGATGCATGACTCACATAAATTTATGCCCTCCTTCTTCAGGACTGGGATCATCCCTCTTCTACTGAGTTTAGTAAGCTCTCGATCACTCATATGATCCATCCGATAGTGCCATAGTCGATATAAGAGCTGCTCCTTCGTGCTACTGCTAGCACCTTTACACTATTGTTTACCACTGAGCCTTCCATTCTATAAAGATTGTTGCTCAGTCTTCTACCTCTCATTACCACCAAAGCTTTCTTAAAAATTTTCAGACATCCACTTCTAGCCTGGCTAGTAAAAGCATAATCCTGCTTCTCCAAGTAGCCCAAAAAAATTAAATTCTTTTTCAATTCTGGTACATGCCTGATATTTGATAATGTACGAATGATCCTATCATACATCCTCATCCTAATTGAGCCAACTCTAGCTACTCTACATGGGTGATCATTTCCAAGGCTGACACTTGCTCCATCGATATTTTGGTAGGTAGAAAATCACTTCCGATGAGAAGTATAGTGGTAAGAGCATGCTAAATCCAATATCCACATAGTATTGCACTCTATGGATCCATCTGATATAACTAATAGGTTTTCTCCATTGCTCACTAAAGCTGTATCATCAGTCCTGCTGGCCTTCCCTTTTTCTGACCTTAAAAGGAGACAATCTCTCCTCAGGTGTCCAGACTGATGACATTTATAATATTTCAATGTCTTGCTTTAATCCTGAGACTTTGACCTGCCTTTGGATTTTCCTCGTGTCTTATCCTTTGATCTTTCCTATCTTTCATTCACAGCCAAGATCTCAGACTTGAGATCTTCCTTGCAGATCTTTTTTCTCTACTCATTCGATCTGAGCATACCAACAACTTCTTCATAGTTTAGGATCTCCTTCCCATAAACTAAAATTATTATGAGACCATCATACGAGCTTGGGAGAGAACAAAGCTGCAGCAATGCCCGATCTTCCTCGTCAATCTTCACATCCAAACTCATCACCTCAAAACACATCTGATTGAATCTTTGGATATGTGCAACAAGATCTCCACTTTCAGACATCCTCAAACTATACAGTTGTTTCTTCAATCATAGCTTATTTGTCATGTTTTTCCCTATGTATGTGTTCTCCAGTCTTGTCCAGAGCCCCTTTGCCATGGTCTCTGTGCAAACCTCGGATAGCATCTGATAGGCCAAGCACATTCTAATTGTGCTAAAAGTAATTTCCTCCAACTCTTTTCAATCCTTAGCACTGATCTTTTCTGACCTTTCTCTTATCAAGACCTTGTAGATCCTTTATTGAACCAACATGTCCTTTATCCTTTGCTGCCACAAGGTAAAGTTCTCCTTGCCATCGAACTTCTCAAAATCCACCTTGAGTCCACTTGATCCCATGACTTTAAGCAAGTCAAGAACAAAATTCTAACATCCTTTTACGATCACATACCAACAAAACTATCCTTCAAAGAAGATCTAAATGCCCAAGATCCTGTTTTCAACCTTCTATATCATCGTTCCTCCATATAACAAATCTCCATCTCAATCTAGAGATAACTATAAAGCAAACAAGAAATTTTTAGGATAAAACCTAGTGCAACAGATCCTGAATGTAGAAACCCTAGGTGTCTTCCTTCCTTCCATGAAACATAGCTCTGATACCAATTATTATGAAAATTAATTTCACACACAGACCGACGTGGCCGCTGGTGATCAGCCAAGCAATAAGGAAGAACTCCTTAGGGATTACTATGGAAGCATGATCAATGGATTCAAGGAATAGAGAAGAATAGTAGTAAAGATTTCTGAAAGAAAAGAATTTTATTTTAATGAATTTAGCATCATATACAACCTTGACCTATTTTCAGTGTATATACTTTATAAAAGGGTCAAGCCCCAAGCTTATAGAAAAACACCCCAAACCCAAAATAATCCACGAACATAAAACATACCCACAAACACTGAGCCGACTAATCTGTGACTAGATCGGCTCAGTCTTAGACTGAGCCAATCTAGTTGTGTATCGTGTCAATAGTCCAAAAATACTATTTTCTATCTAGATTTTTTTCTAAGACATAGCCAACCTAATCTTGGACTAAGCCGACCCAGTTTTCAACTTAGCTGACCTAGTCTTAGGATGAGTCGACTAAGTTTCTGAACTTTGTTACCTAGGCTAATTTCTCTTCTGACTTGCTCTCATCTTTCCATGATCTATCATCTCATGTTCCCAAGACTCGAGAGCACCACTTCTGAGCTCACATTATATTCATCAAAAAAGAAGGACAATAATGACATTTATTTAAAGAAATAACATTAGTATTGAAAATAAGTTGAACTATTTTCATAGCTAGAACTGGAACAGACCTTCCATCTCTAACATTCAGGAATCGCTCATTATTTTTAAATTTTCTACTAATTTGAAGTTCTTGCAATATATTGCAAATATAGACTGGACTTTTGATATCTAATACCCAAGTAATAGTATCAAAAATAGAGAAATTATAAAGTGTTATTATATAACATCCTTGATCAGCAACTTCTTACTCTTTTCTCTTATTCAGCCTATTGAGGTCATGAGAAGCAAGATACTAAGAACAATTCCTCTTCTAATGCCCTTGCTCCTTACAGTAGAAGTACTTTGCCTGATCTAGGTTAATCTTGGATCTTTTGTTTAAATTGGACATAGAGGCCCTAGCACGAACCACTTCATGCTGCTAAATAACATTCAACTTCTGATACTTATTATCGAAGTTGGGTCTCATAAGTTTATCACTATCTAATAGTGAATGGAGCAACTATGGTTAGAATTTTACTGCATAAAGAAAAACCAAAAGCCTAATTAGTAAATGATTTATTAATCCTTAAGATTTAGACTTTAATCAAAAGGTTCTTCTACTATTTTATTTGAATTGATAGCCTCTACTTCCAATTTAATAAATTATCTTAATTTCTTAGGAGGTATTAAAATCCACATAGACTGCACACAAGTTCAATTATAGTTGGTCAATCCATGTACATCTAATGGTAAGTTCATAACCAATTATTTTTTTAAATAATTTTTAGTAATTTAATTTTGCCCTAGGTATCTTTTTAGTAGACTAGGGCCTCCACTGAAAGTTTTGGTTAGGTCTAACCATTAACATTACCATACTTGGTCCATCTAATTATTGAATGATTAAGTCCAACTATGGTTGGTCAACCTAACCATCATTTAGAAAAACATAGCCAAGAAATTATATTATGAATGATAATTTCATTAGCCAATAAGCACCAGGCTTTGGGCCTTCAATAATTATCCAACTAATAGACCCATTATCATCTACTTAATGGGAGGCTATGATCTAGTTATCATCATAACTATTTTATTTTTAAGGATCTAATAATTTTAAAAAATTTAATTTATTTGATTTAAAAAAGAGAGCTAGAGAAACCATCTAATCATGATCCTCCCACTGACTTCACCAAGTCAGATTAAGGAAGACCATTGATAGGCTAGTCTAGGAGCACCTAAATTAGTCACCCTAATTTACCTAGCTGACATGGGTTAGCTCGAATTGTCAAGTGATATGATCAAAATATAATTTCACCAAGGAGGCCAGGTAAGTGAGATCGATGGGAGGGTCTGCCAAAGCTTGTCTTAGACACTATAAAAAATATTCAGATAAGTGGGCTGCCAATTAAAAACTACTAATCTAAATTTTCAGACTTATCTTAGATACTAACTAGTTAATTAGTTTCGATTGGATCAACCTAACAATTCATGCTAGACCGCATAGCCAAGAATCAAGTCTATTTTGGTTCTCGTTAAAGATATGCACTTGACCAACTATAACTATTGTAATTGATCTAGAGAATCTTTAATCTAATCTATGATAACTATTGATTAGATTAGTCAATTCTCTAATTAAGTATATTCTTTAATCTAACCTTAGGTCTAACCCAATTAATGAACCTAATTTTCACTAATCCACTAATCCAAAAGTTGTGATTTGTGTCTTAGGATCTTTAATTCACAATCATAGATCCTAAACAAATAACTTCTTAATTCTTAATTAAGTTTTAGATTAAGGGTTGGGATTCAGTATTTTAAAAATAAATTTTATATTTATAAAATATTTTTACAATATGGTTTTACCTATCAAGTTGCATGTTTGATTTATAATTAATATGCAAATCAAACATAAACATGAATCTACTTTAGATATAATCTAAATATATTCATGTAACATAAGATTGGAACAATTTCAATACTAATCTATCATAAATCATCTTAGATCAAATCTAACATATTTATGATAATAAAAATTATATTAAAATAATTTTAATCAAGTCATAAAATTTTTTAGATCTAATCTAAAATTTTATGATTAGGATTTTAGATCAGCACGTACTAGGACAACCTTTTTACTGTAAGGGATAAACCGCAGGACAATCTTATAAGATCAGTTCATACAATCTAAAACATATATTTTTTAGATTTAAATTATTTTAAATCTAATATATCATAAATAATTCTAGATCATATCTAGTAAATTTATGATTTACATTAGATCTACACAAACTAGGACAATCTTTACACTATAAGGGGTAAACCTTATAGCAGGATAACCTTATAAATCAGTTCATATTATCTAACTTTTTAATTTTAGATTTAAATAATAGATTATAATTTAGATCTAATCTAAATCATTAATCTAAATATATAAAAAATTATATATAAAGAACCTATGCTCTGATACCAATTGAAGGAAACGATCTAGGATTTTAGGGATCGATTTTGAAACTTCTTCAGAAATCAAACAGTGAAAGCAATAAATTAATCATATTAATTTATTTAAAATATATAAAATAACTTCAGATCTAGAATTCTATCACATGATTTAAGCATGCTATTAAATCTAAAAATAAAAATAATCAAAAAGTGATGTTGATCATATCAACATCCAGGCAATTCTAGATCTAATATAGACACATAAGGGAGATCGCATCTCTCTTACCTTTACAAGTTGAGTTTCTTAAGTTGCTAATCTAAGGCTGAGGTAATCACTCCAAGCTGTACATGCATCCGACCTCTATAGGATGTCCACATAAGGCCTCGACCATCGGTCTGAAGTCCAATGGTAGGAAATTAGCATAGTATGCTAGTACTGTGCTAATCCTTCTTCAATGGCTGATTTGGATCCTCCTTCTTCAAATCTTAGACTCTCCAATATTCAAAAGGAAGGAAAGAGATTTGTGAAGAAGAGACACCTCTCAAAAATAATGAAAGGAGGAGAAAAGAATCAAGAAAAAATCCTGGAGAAGAATACTTTCTTCTCCCTTCTTTTTCTCTCACCAGGATACAATAGTTTGTATCTCAATGAAGCACCACTCCTAGATATTCTTTTCACCCAAGCTTCCCACATCTCAAACCTCTCTCTCAGATCTAAAACATAGAGAAAACTCATGCCCTAACTCCTTTTAAATAGAGATTTATGATAAAATCCTTATCTAGGTCAAATACCTAGAAAGATAGGTCCAATTTGAGCACGGATTGGGGTGCCCATCTCTTGGGCATCACCTCCTTATTTTTTTTCATGGACTCTAGAAAATATGTACAAATAAGTCTTCTATTTTTCATAAAAAAATTAGAGGAAAATCAGGTGGTTTGGTATCTCAAAGAAATAAGAAAAGATGATGTATCAAACTCTATCTAATAGAGACCTAGGTCAAAACAACTTGTTTGTTTTAATCTATTCCATAACTAATTTCCTTCTAAAATAGTAGGGGACATAAAAAGGGTGTGGATACTCTTTTTAAAAAAAAATTTCCATAAAAATTTCAAGGGAATTGGTGTGGGGGGCATAGAAAGCAAGGTGGCACAAGAAGGAGAAATCCTAGTCACACTGGGACTTCTAGTTTTGACATAGTCCAACTTATTATTTGAATCTAATTAAATCAAAACTAATGCAACCCAATTAGATATGATCTTAGTCTAACTAAGAGCCTAATTAAATTATATTAAATTAAATTTAAATCTAATTTAATTTTTAATCAAATTAAAAATTGGGTGCATACAAGTCCTACTTGAACAGGAATTTGTTCTTCCTTATAATTGGTTGATCCAAGTAAGCCCAAACCAAATCAAATTAAATTATATTTAATTATACTTAATCTCAACCCTCTAGATTAATTAATTTAAGTTAATTAGCAATTTAATTACTATTCGATTCTCCTATAACACTTGCACTAGGTCAAACATCAATCATATTGATTATTTGACCTAAAAATGATTCTAAATTATTGATTAACCATCTGATCAGATCAAGACCTTTTATATGTGTGACCCCATAGGTTCGAAGCTAAGCTAATATTATAGAAATAAATTTTTGTATCAATCAAAGAGACCATCTAGTAATGATATCCGACGACCGGATAGGTCAAATGTGTAAAGCAACACTCTTAGAACCTATGTGGATATGATTTCCATATAATTCATCTTCTTAATCAAAATGCTCATAGGACAACTCAGGATTTAACTATTAATCCTAATTAGGTCATCCATATTATATTTTAAAATATCAAATCCATCTTATGGATTACCCTAGCCATGATTTTGCTAAGTTAAAATGCAGCTATGCATTTTCTCCAATATCTTGGAGTGGTCAACCCTATGAGTATTGGTGGTGCTCCTAAGCCTTAGGAGGCTACAGAAGGAGCCAGGGTGTTGGCTAAGAAAATTCTAGGATAGGTTTGGTCCTAGGGCTAGGATAGGAGTTATCCTAGGATGGAGGCAGTGTATAGCCCTCCACGGACTTGAGATCCAAGTGTTAAGGATCTTGAGAGACTTAGTTGGTGCTTCAAAGATCTGGGACATAAGATGGAGCAAGAAATCAAAGCCAAAGGATGAAGACTATCAAGAAGGTCATTTCTACATGTTAGCCAGCTCAGTCTGAAACTAGGTTGGCTAAGTCTTAGTGGATAGGCCAAACAGAAAGGTGCGTTCGGGACTGTAGGCACGGTAATGGGTCGGCTCAGTCTGAAACTAAGCCGACCTAGTCTCATGTTAGCTGGCTTAGTGCTAAGACTCAGTTGGCTTAGTGCATAGGCAGAGCTATGTGGAGGGTTTATTTGGGGCTAGGATAGGAACTTATCTTAAGGATCTTAAGGCCTAGTTTGAGAGATCTTAAGGGGGCTAACTCATGTATAGGTTGAATTTAGATTCAGAGGATGAGAGCATGAGAGACATGGGTGTACATGGGCTCGGTGAGTGCTTTCATGTATTGGGTTAGTCAGGAGAGTTTTTGGTCGGGCCTAATGGCTATATATAAATACATAGGTTGTATTAGGGTTTTCATTGATTTATGCAATCAATACAGATCTTTTCTTCCTCAATCTCTCTTCTCTTTTCTCTCTAGTGTTGTTGCCCTAAGTTCTTGAAGAAGCCCAAAAGAGGAGGTGCCTCTCCTAAGCCCTAGGAGGGAGGTGCTCCAGCATAGATCTAGGTGATAGATCTATGGTATACTGCCTTAGAGAGTGAAGGTCTCTCCATATCCATGTTAAAGATCCTAGATTTTTTGTAACTTGGCATCAGAACGATACCATGGAGCAATAATTGGTATCAGAGCTAGGTGATGCCATGGTGATATCGCCAACATTTGGTATCAGAGCTTGATGGTGCATAGAAGAAAAGAAGAAATCATACAGGATAAAATCTACATAAGTGTTCCATGGTATGTCTCAGATCTATCTTGTTATTACTGTGGTTTGGCCAACCGAGAGTAGTGGGTTGAAGGTTGAGGATGAGAGGATTAACGGAAAGAGATTTTTTTTGGGATGGAAGGTTTGGGTGCATGATTTGCTTGTCGGTCTTGGTGGAATGGCCGAGGTGTATGATGGTAGATAAGGCAGGAAGTGCTTGAGTATTGTAGTAGTGCTTTCCTGAAGATGCAGGACTGAGAGAGGCTCGACAGTGCAGTAGCCGAGGGAGGTATCTCAGCAGAGAGCATTAAAATTTTTTAGGAAGATGGATAGTGTGGGGCTGTTTAATGGATGAAGAGAGGTTTCCCAAGAGGTAATGGTCAAAGAAAGGTTGAAGAAATGGCTATATATCCTTCGATGGTAGGAAGGGGGGAAGTAGTCGGAGATGTATTTAGCAATTTGACCAGAGTATGGATTTGCGAAGCCTTAGGGGTGATGGAGATGATTGATCCATGGAGCATTGCAGCAGGGTCAGAGGAGGCAAAGATCCTTAGTGGTTTCTAAGGTGCCCATGGAGTTGCCGAGTATCCAAGATAAGAGATGCGATGGTAGAGATCCAGCAGGTTAGGACTGGGCAGTGGATCAGGTTTCTTCTATAGGAGTACTAGGAAGAGTCATGAAGGTTTGAGCTATAGTTTTTGTGGGCACAACTGAAGCAATGGCTGGTGCAGGGGTAGAAGAGAAGTGCGAAGAAAAAACCTAGTTTTTCTGCCATAGGACTGATCTGATCTGATCTAATCTATAAAAAAATTCAAAACTTTTCTAATAAATTTTGATCAAATCTAAGAGTTCTTAAATTTGATCTTAATGATCTAATATTAAATCTAAAAATTAAAATTAAATCAGACATATTTTTGTACATGATTAGGTAATCTAATTATCCTACCAATGATCTGCTACACCCAAAGTTCTGGATCAAGCCATGCACGCACCTGACCTCTATCAGTATCCACTCAGGCTGGTTATGGATATTTTATCCTTTTGAATCTAGCCTCCAAAAATCAGATCTAAATCTGATCAATAGGACTTTCAAAAATGCTTCTAAAGATGACGTGCTCATCTCACAAAACCTATCACATCCAGCCTAATCTATGCACCAATTCACATGGATTTTCCTCATCGTTTGTGCCCAACTCTTGGGCATGAAGAAGAGGGAGAGGAGGATGATAGGGCATGGAATAATAGATGGGGTGGCAGCCTTGTGGCATGGTAATTTGGGCACTCAAACCCTAGGCATAGGAAGGGTTTAAATAGACTTCCTTGCGCTATGCAGTGCCACACAGCATCAACCAATCATATTGGTTGATTTAATCAGATTTTAATCTGATTGGCCATGTGATGTCACCTGATCCAATTGGGTTAGAGTTTCCTAAAATCCTCCATAAGTGGCGCTATAATTGGATAAGCATAAATGATTTTAGCACCTAAGACTTTGATCCCATCAAGAAACCTAGAGTCTCATTCTCATGGGACTCTCTCCTTTTTCCCCATGTGCGCACGCCAACATGGGGCATGTGCATATTTTTGTGCATGAAAATCAATGGGGCATGCACCCCTAGAAAGTCTCTATGGGGTGCACGCCCCTATCCTTTCTTTCCTGCATTGGGTCATCTCATGTCTCGATAGTGATAAGAATTGGCAGATCTTATCCTGTCGAATATAGAAATTGCTAGGTATTGTCCCATTCCCATATGATGGATTAGGATAATACTTTTTTGAGCTGGACAAGCTCCAGTTAGACCAGGACAAAGCCATATAGGGTTCCTAGGTGAGCCCAAATTAATTTGGCTCAGTCAAGATGAACTAGAAAGATTATAGACGAAGAATGTTAGGCTCAATCATATGCTAGCATGATTTTCTTAAACCTAATTGGATCTAATCCAAATCAATCAAATTAGGTTAGCTCACTTGATGACATCCAGATCCAAATCCTTGTTTGTGTGATCCAGTTAAATTTAATTCTATATGGTAATGAGACATGTCACGACCTGTATCATCGACATCATCGAAATACCTTTCGATGGATCAGAACTCTTTCAATTCATATAATTAGAGCAACATTGGCAGGTCTTGTCCTGTCAAATATAGGAATTGGCAGGTCTTGTCTTGTTGAATACAAAAATTGGCAGGTGTTGTCTCATTCCCATCTGATGGATTAGAATATTATTTTTCTGATCTAGACAACCTCTAGTCAAACCAGGATAAAGCCATACAGGGTTCCTAGATGAGTCCAAACCAATTTGGCTTAGTCGAGATGAACTAGAAAGATTACAGAAGAAGAATATTAAGCTTAATCATGTGCTAGCATGATTTTTTTGAACCTAATTAGATCTAATCCAAATCAATTGAACTAGGTTAGCTCAATTGATGACACCAAACTAATTTGGTGTGGAGAATTGCATCGAGACTAGAGTCATTGGAGTGGAAAGAGATGAGGCCGTCGATGGGACCTGTAAGAAGAAATCCAGATCGAAGGTAAGTGGCTCCGGTGGGATCCTTCAATGCTCAAGTTAGTCCTCCAACTAAAAAGAATGGAGTGCTCAGGAGAAAATGGATAGAATCTCGATCAGAGAATGAGAGCTTAGGAAGAAAATGTATCTAGAGGGTCTCTTATATAGGCAGAACTCGTAATAGACTGATGGTGACAGCCATAACTACCTGTTAGTGGGCCATTCATGGCCCCATGAGGTTTGTTACAAAGGATGGTGTTCGTTGTCGTGACTTACCAGTCCATTTGAGATTAATAGCCATAGTTTGATCAAGACTATTATGCTTGTGAGCAAACTATTCAGAGCTTTGCCCCCTGTAGTTCTGAAGAGGTTTGGCCATTTTTGAGGTTGTTTGTAGGTCGGTGGATATTCGCTGGGTTGGGAGTTGAACTTATGTAGACGATGAGGTCCTTTTGCTGTCAAGGTCTGCCCAATCGATGCTCAAAATGTAAGGTAGCTAGCTTAGCCACCAAAAGGAGGCTTCGATCAAAGGAAGATCAACTAAAAGGAGTCCACTCGGTAATTAGAAGAAGTCTGTTTGGTGGTTGGAAGAAGCTCATCTAGATTAATAGCAATTAGGGGCTGGCTGATATCTGGGATAGGCAGACATGCTTAGAATGCTTTGGTGAGCCTTAACTACTCCTTTGAAGTTCTGCCATCTTCAAACTATTCTGGATGGAGAGTTGAGAGGGTGGTGGATTCACCAATTTAGGACTACGGTCAGGCTCTATAGGGTTGAAGTTTGGATTCATTCTAGTCTGCACACCTAAGGTATTTGGCATATGAATGCCAAGATTTGCCACTTACAGCAAGGTATGGATGTTTGCCTGAGGAGAAGCTCTGCTGGTCGAGGACTCCTGATGTCAGACCTAATCATAATGATGAGATTCGACTCGATTGAGCTCTGATTGAAAAGGAGATTAGCTAGTCTCGAGGTTGGCCGGGCCAGACTATGTAGGGATCGAATACTTGATCAAATACTTAGCTAACTGCTTAAGCGATCCTCTTCACTATTCAAGTTCATCCAGATGAGGTCCAAGATGCCCTTCAGGCTTTGCAGTTATCTGAAAGATCTAATAATTAAAGCTGAGAAGATCATTCGGCATGCATAGGTTGGAGGTTGGCCATCCTAGAGTGAATTGCAACCATAATTCATACTAGTTGAAGTTTAGTCATGGTCAGGTTGGGCATCTAGTTGAACTTTGGCATGACCAGATTTATCACCAACACTAGTTCCTCCACTCCTGAGTTTGAAGTTCGAAAGAAGAGAGTACAAATGCAAGTGCCAAAGTTCTTTTCCATCTTCCTGCTTCCATAAGCAGAGAATTTTGGCATTATCTATACTGGCACCAATTCTTCTTCAATATGAGATGACCTAAAAAGATAGGATTTTAAAATTCCTACTAAAGAAGTGCTCAAGGTACGACATCATTAAAGCCTTGCCAGCTGCCCAGTTCCACCAGGATGAGTGGGACACACATCTAATGGAGATCAGATAGGGAGAACCTACAATCATAACTACCTCGGGCCTCCCTCAGGTATTTAAATCCTTTTCTCCCTTCTAGTGCCTTATTTTATTCTTGAGCTTTCTTTATCTTCCTGATCTCCTCCTACTTCCTATCCGATAGCTTCGACCCCTTCTACAATTTCCTCCAGCCATAAATGCTTTTCATTCATTTTGCATTTTGTCGGTTGCCTTCTTGCCATCTCGAACTATTTTAGGTTAGTGCTTAAACTTTCTCTTGGTTATTTTGATGCTTGTCAATCTTGACCCTGCAATTTTCTGAGAGGCACTTCATTCCCATTTTTTTTTGTGATTTTTGGAGTTTTTTTCTAAATTTTAGTTTAATCTGTAAGTCTTCTTCGAGGTCTTGGTCGACTAGTTTTGGGAGCCCAGGTTATTTAGATTTGATGGATTTAGGTCTTAAGAAGTTGGCTGATCCCGTAGAAGCACCTCATCCCTCCTTTGTCCCCGAGACCATTCCTTGTTTACCTCATCCCAAGGACCTTTCTATGATAAGAATCCAATATGAGGTACCTTCAAAGTACGAACTAGAACTTTTCGAGTCGAGTGGTCGAGCTTGCTCTCCTCTCCCAAGTCATTTTTGTTTGTACATCGAGGCTCTCCATGCCAGACTCCGACTTTCGATCCCACCTTTTATTATTGTCTTCTTTAGGTTCTTGAACATCTCCTTCACCTCCATGGTGTCGAACTCATTGAGGTTTATCATAGAATTTCTATTTCTATGCATCATGGCTGAGGTCCGACCTATGATTTTCTTATTCCAGAAATATTTTACTTTCAAACGCCACCCTACTGCCAAAGACTGGTGGTATATTTCTTCTCAATTCGATAAAAAGGGGTTACTTTAGGGCACCCCCTTCTCAGTTCATAACTTGAAGGAGAGATTCTTCTTCGTCTTACGTCTCCTCCTAAAACTAGGGTTGCCCTCATGGGGGAATTTGAGAGATTTGGTCTATCGAGCCCTGGGCTAGAAAGGAAGGACTAAAATTTGATTAATAAGCTTAGAGACTATCGAGCTCCCCTTATATCCAGTCTGCTAGATGACCAGACATGGTTTAACTTTGGGCTTAGTCTCCTTAATCTGGCAGATAGATTTTCATATCTCAATGACTTCACATTGTGCTCTCTTCTGATCTTAATCTTTATTATTATATAAATGACTCTAGAAGAGCAGAATTACCTAACCCAAGGGATTAAAACCCTTAAAAGGAAGGGCGGTCGCAAAGAGGAGCCATCAAAAAGGGCCAAGGTTGGAAAAACAAGCTTAGCCCACTTACCTAAACTATGGTTGCTCCAAAAACATCCACGGCCACGGTCGCGCCAAGTCCAACCTTGCTCGGTAAGGTCGACACCCTCGTGCTCCCCGAGTAGGGAGAACAACTGAGAAGAGAAGGAAGGCCATCACCAGGAAGGTCAAAAGGAATGCCGGTAGGTCTGACGGTGATAGCTCCAGCCAAGAGCAGGATTCTCTGAACGACTGGGAAGTCGTCCACACTTTGATGGATGGGAACATCCTCCCTCATATTATGGAGAAAATGATCTGGAAGGATGATGATGAATGATTTAAAGAATCCTTTATGGCTTTCCTCGAGGTAACCAATCTCTTTCGAGTCTTGGTTGAGTTTCGATGTACCCTGAAGCAGTAACTCACATTTTTTATCCACAGTTGGGTCATTACTTGTAAGCCCACTTAAAGGCGGCGAATCTCCGCAAGGTTGAGGCTTTGAGGGCTATCCAAGTGAAGGAAAATCCTGATTTTCCGGTCCAGGTTCGTCCAGATCTGATCAGATCAAGAGATATATTTCAAAAATTTTTCTCTTGATCCTAATCAGATCTTGATATGTTTTAGATCTGATTCTTATTATTTTAATAAATAAAATAAAATAAGATAAATTAAATCAAATTTAATTTACCTGATTTGGGTAATCCTATTACCCTGTAGATGATCCTGATTGCAGCGAAAGATTCTGGATCTAGCCACGCAAGCGCCTGGCCTCTACCGGTATCCACTCAGGTTGGATCTGGAGATCCTCTTCTTCTCTATCACGCCTCCAAAAATCAGATCTGGATCTGATCTGGAGGATCTTCAAAACTCCTTTTGAAGATCAGCAGTCGTCCTTTGCAGCAGTGCAGCCTTCTTCTTTTGATCGCCTTTCTTTTGATCTGGAATGCACCAACCTAAGTCCAAAACTCTTTTGGACGTGGAGAGGAGAAGGAGGAGAAGTTTAGGCATGGAGGAAGAGGGGAGAGGCAGCCTTGGGCGTGGGAAATCTCTATTCTAATTGCATTGGAATCTGAGTTGGGCGCAGGGTCTTATTTATAGACTAAGCGTGATCCAACTCCTCTTCCTCTCAACCAATCACAACCCTTTGTGAAATCAGATCTAAATCTGATTGGTTGGAATAGAGTCCCCTGGATTCCTCCTTAGAGGGCGCCTAAGACCAGTCAAACTGGATTCTTAGTAGAACTCTGATTGGAATCCAAAAGGGAGGTGGAGTCCTTGTCCAACAAGGACTCCAAGGCGCCTCCAACTTGGGCGCACGCCTAGGGTGGCGTGCGCCCTCCTCCTTGCCAGGTTCTGGCAGGGGGACAGGCCCCCACCAGTTCTCCAATAGGTGCGTGACACGTGGACAAAAGTCAAAGTGTCTATGGTCAACATTTGACCAGTCAAAGGTCAACTTTTGACCAAAGTCAAAGGACCAAAAATGGCAGGTGACCAAAAATGGCAGGTCATGTCTTATAAAATAAGACAACCTTCTCTAACTTGGACAACCTCCAGTTAGACCATATGAAGGCCTCTGATTGAGCACAAACTTCTTTGGCTCAGTCAGGACAACTTATTTGTGATAGTAAAAGAAGAACGTTAGGTTCAATCGAGTGCTAGCACGATTTCCTTGAACCTAATTGAATCTCATTCAGATCAATTGAACTAGATCAGTTCAATTGATGATCACCAGATTCAAACTCTTGTTTGTGTGACCCAATTAGGTTCAGTTCTGTATGGTAATGGGATATGTCATGATCTCTATCATAGACATCATCAAAACTCCTTTCAATGGATCAGAACTCTTCTGATTCGAACAGCTAGAATGATCGATCATCTAAATCATTCTAATTGCTCCCAAAATCCATCCAGTGACACCTAGCAGTATATGGTGGCAACCCATCAGAGCTGAATGCGAACCTCTTGGTGCAGCTACCTGTGTGATTAAGTTCTTCTATCTTGAGCCCCGATCAGATTAGGGTTAAGGTAAACTCGTCAAACCCTAGTCTCTGTCATATGATATAATCATTCGATTCGAGTCCAATGTGAAAACCTAAATAGAAACTCTTTCTATTATTTCACTCTGCCATGGCCATGGGCTTCAGGACTTGATTCTCATGATTATCATAGGGCTGCTCCTCTACCATCCGAGGTAGATAGATCCCATCTTGATGCAATCCAGTTCCTACAATGAACATGCTATAGCCAACATACACCTCAGGGTTCCATATGGCTAGGAGATCGAGTAATGGTGTAGTCAAACTATAACACCCTCAAGGTGAACTGTCGATGCATCTCAGGTCAAAGAACCAGACACACTACTGCAGCATCGAGTCAGTCATTGACGAGAAGGTAGACTTCCTAATGACTACTCGAGGTGGTCACGCTCAGTGCCCTCGTTCTCTAACGAGTACCTGTACTCTCGCTCCGGTGTCTCCACACCGTAGACTCAAGACTCATCTACTAAAGAGAAGCGATCGTACACCAACCTTCCGAATCAATCACCATCCTCGTGATGATCCTATGGTCGGGAGCTATTTATGAGTTAATAATGATTATTCATGTCTTAAATTTTCAACTCTTGAAAATATGAATTATCATTACCATTAACTCAAAGGATGTATCACAGACACTAAATACACAAGTGTGATAGAAAATAACCCATTTTATTGATTATAGTCAAAATTACAATTTTGCCCCTAGAAGTGTATTACAAGTGTCAGCCAATTCTGGCTTCTAGGGCACATATATCTAACAATCTCCCACTTGTCCTAAAGCCAATTGGCTACAAGTCTAAGTCCCATCTTCTCAAGGTGGGCTTCGATCTTCTGTTGTCCCAACGGCTTTGTAAGTGGGTCTGCCACATTATCTGCGGAGTTGACTCTCTTGACCTCAACGTAACCTTTCTCAAGGTAATCGTGGATGAGATGATATCGCCGCTCAATGTGCTTGGACTTCTGGTGAGACCTCGGCTCCTTAGCAAGGGCTATGGCGCCATTATTGTCGCAGTAAAGAGGAATGGCATCTGATGGCATTACTCCAATTTCTGCAGCAAACTTCTTGTACCAGAATGCATCCTTCGCAGCCTCTGATGCAGCTATATATTCTGCTTCCATGGTGGAATCTGCTATCACAGTTTGCTTGAAACTCTTCCAGCTGACAGCTCCATCCATTGCACACAAACAGACTTCCAGATGTCGACTTTCGATCATCTATATCAGACATGAAGTCCGAGTCTGTGTATCCTTGAACTTGGAGTTCTCCATTATCAAAGACCAACATCATATCCTTAGTTCTTCTCAAGTACTTAAGGATACATTTCACAGAAGTCTAGTGTTCTTCACCTGGATTTGACTGATATCTGCTTGTGACACTCACAGCATGGGCTATATCAGGTCGTGTACATAGCATGGCATACATGAGGCTCCCTATTGCAGAAGCATAAGGGATCTTGCTCATGCGTTCTATTTCCTCAGGTGTGCTGGGGCACATCTTCTTGGAAAGATGAATACCATGTCTGAAGGATATTAATCCCCTCTTAGAGTTTTCCATACTAAACCTCTTTAGTACTTTCTCTATGTACATCTTTTGTGAAAGTCCTAGCATCCTATTCGGTCTATCCCTATAGACCTTAATTCCTAGAATAAAGGATGCTTCACCTAGGTCTTTCATGGAGAATTCCTTGGACAACCACATCTTGACTGATGTCAACATGGGAATATCATTCCCAATAAGGAGGATGTCATCCACGTACAATACGAGGAAGACAACAGCGCTCCCACTGACCCTTTTGAAAACACATGGTTCCTCTTCATTTTTGATGAAACCAAACTTTTTGATCACATCATTGAAACGAGTGTTCCAGCTCCGAGATGTTTGCTTAAGTCCATATATGGACCTTTGCAGCTTGCAAACCTTGTGATCAGTATCACTGGATGTGAAACCTAGCGGCTGTTCCATATAGATATCTTCCTCAAGATATCCATTTAGGAATGCCGTTTTCATGTCCATTTGCCATATTTCATAATCGAAATAGGCTGCAACGGCAAGCAATGTGCGGATGGATTTTAGCATAGCTACCGAGGAAAAGGTATCCTGATAGTCAATGCCTTCGCGTTGACTATAACCTTTTGCCACCAATCTAGCCTTGAATGTCTCCACATTCCCATCTGCACCAATCTTTCTCTTGAAGATCCATTTACACCCAATAGGTACTATACCTTCTGGTGGATCTACCAAGGTCCAGACTTGGTTTGAGTGCATCGAGTCGATCTCTGACTTCATTGCCTCAAGCCATTTCTTGGAGTCGATATCTGATATCGCCTCGTTGTAGGTTTTGGGATCATCACCATGAGCACCATTACCTATGAGGAACATTTCCTCTACGTCCTCTGAAATAATACCTAAGTATCTTTCAGGGGGACGGGAAACTCTTTCCGATCTACGAGGTGGAGGAGGTAGTGTTCTTATTGGCTCAACCTGATTTGGTTTCAATTGGTCCTTAGCTCTTTCAACTTGTGAGACTTTCTCATCAAGCTTAATCTGCCTTCCAATGCCGCTATCTTGAATAAACTATTTTTCAAGAAAGATGGCATGTCGACTCACAATCACATTATGGTCTTCTGGAATGTAGAAATAGTATCCTAATGACTCTTTAGGATATCCTATGAATCGAGCTCTGAAGGACCTAAACTCTAACTTGTCCGCTTGTTGTCTTTTGACATACGCCGGACAACCCCAAATTCTGAGATGACTCAGACTTGGTTTCTTACCGTGCCATATCTCATACGGTGTGGTAGGAACGGTTTTAGAGAGAACCCTATTCAGTAGATAAATTGAAGTTAATAATGAATATCCCCAAAGAAAATCTGGGAGGTCTGTGAAGCTCATCATGGATCGAACCATATCCAATAGAGTTCGATTTCTCCGTTCTGAAACCCCGTTGAGTTGAGGTGTTCCTGGTGGAGTCCATTGAGAGACTATGCCATTTTTCTTAAGATAGTCTAGGAATTCCCGGCTAAGGTATTCACCTCCTCGATTTGATCGAAGAACCTTAATGGGTTTTCCAGTTTATTTTCCTACTTCATGTCTGAATTCTTTGAACTTTTCAAAAGCTTCAGACTTATGTCTCATAAGATATACATACCCATACCTAGACAGATCATCGATAAAGGTAATGAAGTAGACAAAATTGCCTCTAGTCGGCACATCGAATGGGCCGCACACATCAGTATGTACTAGGGCAAGGAGATCTGTGGCCCTCTCCCCATGTCCAACAAAAGGGAGTTTAGTCATTTTGCCTTGAAGACAAGATTCACAAGTTGGATATGACTCAAAAGTCAATGGACTCAATAGCCCATTTTTCTCCAATTTGTTAATCCTATCTTCTGCTATATGACCTAATCTCAAGTGCCATAGATATCTGTCATTTGGACTATCCCTAGGTCGTTTGGCATTCACGTTTTGCTCGATAGTTAAAATAGGTACATCAATATGCAACTGATAAAGACCATTAACAAGGAAACCATTTGCAATTTTATTTCTTTCATAAAGAATGTTACAATGGTCCTTAAAGAAGGTGATCACATAACCTTCTTGTGCTAAGCATGAAACAGAAATCAAATTTCTGCTAGTTGCAGGCACAAAATAACAGTCTTTTAAAACTAAGTCTAAACCAGATGGTAATCGCAGAGGGTATGTTCCCACGGCTACTGCAGCAACTCTTGCTCCATTACCGATGCGTAGGATCATATCTCCATCCCTCAGCCTCCTGCTATCCTCAAGACCCTGCATAGAAGTGCACAGATGAGCACTAGAACCAGAGTCAAGCACCCAACTGGATGCAGAAGAAATCGTAAGGTTAGACTCAATAACGAGCATACCTCCAGAAGGACCTTCCTTCTTGTTCTTCAGGGTGGCCAGGTAAGTAGGGCAGCTCCGCTTCCAATGGCCGTCGCTGTTGCAATGGAAACACTTTCCTTTGCCATCGGCCTTTTTCTTTGATTCTACCTTCTTTTTCTTTGATCCTTCCACCTTTTGCTTTTTCACAGACTTCTTTTTCTTTCCATAAGACTTTCTTTTGGAAGAAGTCCGTTCCATAGCAAGAACTGAGCCTTTAGAACCTTTCATAGAAAGCTCAGCGGTAACCAGCATATTCATTAACTCGGCCAAGGAATTCTGAAGTTTATGCATGTGGTAATTCATGATGAATTGCCCATATGCATCAGTCAAGGATTGTAGAATGATATCGTTCTGCAGGTCCAAGTCCAACTTCACACCGAGCTTCTCAAGCTCTTCCATGTCCTTAATCATTGTCAGACAGTGATCTTGGACTGACTACCCATCACGCATCTTAGCCTTAAAAAGTCATTTTGTGACTTGATATTTGGCTGCACGACTCTGTTCACCAAACATCTCCTGTAGGTGAGCCAACATTTGACGAGCAGTCTCGATATCTTCATGTTGGCGCTGGAGCTCATCAGACATCGAGCCCAACATGTAATATCTGGCCTTATTATCTTCGTCAATCCATTTTTCCAGAGACGCTCTCTATTCAGTGGATGGACGAGCTGGTAAGGTGGGAGGGTCCTGGTCCAAAATATGTGTTAACTTCTCTGAACCCAAAATAATTTTGTAGTTTCTGAGCCAATCTTTATAATTGGATCCAGTCAGTCTATGTGTGTCTAGGATATGTGCCAGTGGGTTGGACGCAGACATTTTCCTATAGAGAGTCAAAGATTCTAGTTAGATATTGTAATTTTGACTTGACCAATTTATTTAGGGATTTTATTTTTAAACAAATTAGCTCCCACTATTTTCTCGGATCCCTACACTCCCTCTGTAGAGATGCGAAAATCTCCGCGATTGATGATTTCTAGTGGGTGGTGCGGTCTCACCAACTGACTCATCACCTCACCTAACAGTTATTGGTGATGGGTTAGCCAATGAGTGAACAACTCTTGTTCAATGATTCTCTAATCATGGTGCACCCAAACTTGGTCTCTAATTCATGAATCTCACCGTATCCGGAATATTGATCCACTCCTTAGTTAAGTCAGACCCACCATTTGCATAGACTGGGTTCCTAATTGGGTCTCTCACCGTATCCAGAATATTGAGCCCAACTCATCCTTCAGCCCATAGCATCCAATGCCTAATAGACATGGTTGCGTCTTCCCGGTGCAACTGAGCCACCGTATCCAGTCGAGAACAATCAACCCCAGGAAGGGCCCGCACATCTACAATGGTGGAAGACCTCGGACTTAATCTTTTCTTTGGGAGAATTGATTCAGGTCTCTTTAAACTTGACTTATCTTAGCCATAACAATTATGACTAACCTAGTGGCATGGGTTAGCTCGGATTATTGACCACCTCAAATTAGAACTGTGTCAACAGATATGGCCAGGTAAGTGAGACCGGTGGAAGGAATATGCCGTTAACTCGTACAAGAATGCATTCAGGTCGAGTAGCTTCCAATTAAAAACCAGTCGGTCGTCTATGCCAAACTTACCTTAGACACCAAATTATTGAGTCAGAACTAATTGGGTTAGCCTACAATCCAGACTCTAACCTCTGAGCCTAATTAGGTCTTGCTTGATCGTGACTCGATCTTGACCCAGACTTAATCCTATTAGACTGGTCAATTTAAGCATTGTTGATCCCATCTAACCAACTCTTGATTCGATTTGATCAACCGCTTAGACCTAATTGAGCTACCCAAGCCCGAACCCAGTATTATGAATATGTCTTAGATCTGAAATTCTCAATTTTAGACCTAATTAATATTTCATAAACTTAATTCTTAATTAAGTTGGGTTCATAAACAAAATATGCACAATAAATCCTAGGGTTTCAGGATCTAGGGTTTTGCAGAAAGTAAGTTTTGGGTTTCTGATTAAGGACGAACACGTAGCACCCCTACACGTCATAAGAACACCCCATCGAATGGGAAGAGAGGGCCTTTAAACTCCTTCTTCGTTCTTATGACCGGACGGCCAAGAGGAACGCCTTAATCAGAAACATTCAATACTACAAAACAATATCAGATCTATATCATATATCTCATATATAAAGTAGATCTAATCATGGCATATTTTGCATACATCTCATGTATCATAATCATGCATGTTTTCAGATCTAAATTATCTCATAATAATCTAAAAAATTAGATTTAAATTGATCTAATCAAAATAAATTCTAATCTAGACAATTATGTAGAACTATTCTACAACTAGTCTAGTCATGCATCTATCATATCTCATATGATATTTAAAATTAAATAATTTTTATTTGCTATTTATCAGATGTTATTATAACACTTATAATATCAGAAAATAGTAAATAAGAAGATCTAAAATATGATTTAATCAGATTAAATCAAAGACATGCAAAACTATTCTATAGAACTATTCTATTCTAGAACTAGTCATGCATATCTTCATGTTCTTAGATCCAAATCATTTAATTTTAATTTTTCTGATTTTAGATCTGATCACATCTCATGTGACATCTGAAATCACTTTATTTTCTAATTAAAATAAAATTAAAATCAGATCTAAATAATTTAGAACCATGGCTCTGATACCAGTTGAAGGGAAATCCTGATTTCCCGGTCCAGGTTCGTCCAGATCTGATCAGATTAAGAGATATATTTCAAAAATTTTTCTCTTGATCCTAATTAGATCTTGATATGTTTTAGATCTGATTCTTATTATTTTAATAAATAAAATAAAATAAGATAAATTAAATCAAATTTAATTTACCTGATTTGGGTAATCCTATTACCCTGTAGATGATCCTGATTGCAGCGGAAGGTTCTGGATCTAGCCACGCAAGCGCCTGGCCTCTACCGGTATCCACTTGGATTGAATCTGGAGATCCTCTTCTTCTCTATCATGCCTCCAAAAATTAGATCTGGATCTGATCTGGAGGATCTTCAAAACTCCTTTTGAAGATCAGCAGTCGTCCTTTACAGCAGTGCAACCTTCTTCTTTTGATCGCCTTTCTTTTGATCTGGAATGCACCAACCTAAGTCCAAAACTCTTTTGGACGTGGAGAGGAGAAGGAGGAGAAGTTTAGGCATGGAGGAAGAGGGGAGAGGCAGCCTTGGGGCGTGGGAAATCTCTATTCTAATTGCATTGGAATCTGAGTTGGGCGCAGGGTCTTATTTATAGACTAAGCGTGATCCAACTCCTCTTCCTCTCAACCAATTACAACCCTTTGTGAAATCAGATCTAAATCTGATTGGTTGGAATAGAGTCCCCTGGATTCCTCCTTAGAGGGCACCTAAGACCAGTCAAACTAGATTCTTAGTAGAATTCTGATTGGAATCCAAAAGGGAGGTGGAGTCCTTGTCCAACAAGGACTCCAAGGCACCTCCAACTTGGGCGCACGCCTAGGGTGGCGTGCGCCCTCCTCCTTGCCAGGTTCTAGTAGGGGGATAGGCCTCCACCAGTTCTCCAATAGGTGCGTGACACGTGGACAAAAGTCAAAGTATCTATGGTCAACATTTGACCAGTCAAAGGTCAACTTTTGACCAAAGTCAAAGGACCAAAAATGGCAGGTGACCAAAAATGGTAGGTCATGTCTTATAAAATAAGACAACCTTCTCTAACTTGGACAATTCTAGTTAGACCATATGAAGGCCTCTGATTGAGCACAAACTCCTTTGGCTCAGTCAGGACAACTTATTTGTGATAGTAAAAGAAGAACGTTAGGTTCAATCGAGTGCTAGCACGATTTCTTTGAACCTAATTGAATCTCTTTCAGATCAATTGAACTAGATCAGTTCAATTGATGATCACCAGATTCAAACCCTTGTTTGTGTGATCCAGTTAGGTTCAGTTTTGTATGGTAATGGGATATGTCATGATCTCTATCATAGACATCATCGAAACTCCTTTCGATGGATCAGAACTCTTCTGATTCGAATAGCTAGAACGATCGATCATCTAAATCATTCTAATTGCTCCCAAAATCCACCAGTGACACCTAGCAGTATATGGTGGCAGCCCATCAGAGCTGAATGCGAACCTCTTGGTGCAGCTACCTGTGTGATTAAGTTCTTCTATCTTGAGTCCCGATTAGATTAGGGTTAAGGTAAACTCGTCAAACCCTAGTCTCTGTCATATGATATAATCATTCGATTCGAGTCCAATGTGAAAACCAAAATAGAAAATCTTTCTATTATTTCACTCTGCCATGGCCATGGGCTTCAGGACTTGATTCTCATGATTATCATAGGGCTGCTCCTCTACCACCGAGGTAGATAGATCCCATGTTGATGCAATCCAGTTTCTACAATGAACATGCTATAGCCAACATACACCTCAGGGTTCCATATGGCTAGGAGACCGAGTAATGGTGTAGTCAAACTATAACACCCTCAAGGTGAACTGCCGATGCATCTCAGGTCAAAGAACCAGACACACTACTGCAGCATCGAGTCAGTCATTGACGAGAAGGTAGACTTCCTAATGACTACTCGAGGTGGTCACGCTCAGTGCCCTCATTTTCTAACGAGTACCTGTACTTTCGCTCCGGTGTTTCCACACCATAGACTCAAGACTCATCTACTAAAGAGAAGCGATCATACACCAACCTTCCAGATCAATCACCATCCTCGTGATGATCCTATGGTCTGGAGCTGTTTATGAGTTAATAATGATTATTCATGTCTTAAATTTTCAACTCTTGAAAATATGAATTATCATTACCATTAACTCAAAGGATGTATCACAGACACTAAATACACAAGTGTGATAGAAAATAACCCATTTTATTGATTATAGTCAAAATTACAATTTTGCCCCTAGAAGTGTATTACAAGTGTCAGCCAATTCTGACTTCTAGGGCATATATATCTAACACCAAGAAGCCTAAGCGGAGATCAAAAAGGTCCAGGCCGAGGTTGAAGGTTTGAGAGAAGCTTCAAGATCTCATTCCATCGAGGTCGAGCACCTTCAAGAAGTGTTGTGGAGGAAGGAGCAAGCATCGGTGGGTTGAAGACCATCTTGGCACCAGAGGAGGACAAACGAAAAAAGGCCGAGGAGGAGGTCGATGCAGAGAAGGAGCGAGCTGTCGAAGTCTTTAAGTCCTCTAAAGTAATGAAAGATATCAAAATTGCCTTTGCTCAAGAGGCTTTTCTCGAAGGATTCGAGGTCTGCATGAAGAGGGTTGCCAAGAGGTTCCCTGACATGGAACTCAACTTTTTGATTGAGGAGCCTGGCGATGAAGCAGAACCTTTGTTGCCCAGGTATGGCTACCCAAGAGGGGGGGTGAATTAGGTTTCTAAAAAATTTTGGCCAATTTATACTCTAATGCAAATATGTACTTCTAATTAAAAGAAACTTGAATGCTTATGGTAAATGAGCAATATGTAGCAGCAAAATTAAAAGCAACTAACTAATGCAAATATATAAAGCAAATAAGAAAAGCAAGAAAAGCAAAATCACAAAACAAACACACAAAAATTTTATAGTGGTTTGGTGCAATCCCACACCTATGCCCACTTCCCAAGCTATCCCCTTGGGAATTTCACTATAATTCGAGATTATAGTACATTTGTTTTGACCTGGGATCACAAACTAGTTGGTTTTGCCAGGCTCACCAACCACAATCCTACATCGATAGTTTTTTTGGCTTCACTATTAATCCAGTTGGTTTTAACCTAGGAGCACCAACCGCAACCTTTATACTATCAAATTTTTGGCTTGGACCAATCTACACTCCAAGTTTTTTTCCTCCAAAGAAACATATAAAGAAATAAAAATACAAGAATAAAATACATCACAAAAATAGAAAAAAAGAACTCTTTTTGAAGTTTGATGGAGAGGCTGAAAGATGGCTCTTGAAGCTTTGTATTCTCTCCTTTGAAGGCTGAGAGAAAGCTTGAATGAATGAGGATGATCACACTTTGAAGCTCTCTGAATTTGATGCACAAGATCCTCTCTTTTCTCTTTTTTCCTTTAGATATTCAATGAACCTCACTATTTTGATGATTTCTACTTTCAATCTACTTGATCTTTCTTTTCAAATGTTTCTTTAACCTTTTATACTCTTTGTGATAGCTTGAGGATTAGTTCTAGCCATTGAAAGTCTTGAAATAGCCACTGGAGTGGAGAAAATGATCGTTTGAAAAAGCTGTAGAAAACTAGCTGTTACGATCAATGGGTCGGCTCAATCCTAATTGGATCGGCTCAATTTATAGCTGGGTCGACTCAGTCCCCTGGATCTTAAAAAACTAGCTTTCTATACTTTCTATCTTTTGCTTTCATTGAGACTAGGTCGGCTCAGTCTCAGACTGGGTCAGCTTAGTTTGCATGCCAAGCATGCTGAGCAGTCTATTTCGAAAGGAGATGACCTAGGGGTTGTCCCTTGGGTTGACCCTTTTGCTAAAACTTGATTTTCTTCTAATTTATGCATCCAAAAATTATGGAACTACCTCCAAAAAATCAGAAATATTCTAAGCTTATTCTTGAGGCTTTTGAAATAGATTTTTTTCAACTTTGTAAAATTATGATTTTGCTTCTTATCACTTTTTCTTGATCTTCAACTTGATAAAATTATAATTTTAACTTGAAAACCTGAAAAGACCTACATTCATTCTTGAAACACATGATTAAATACTTAAACACTCAAAGTTTGATAATCATCAAAATCAATCATAGGGTCAACAATCTCTTCCTTTTTGATGGTGGCAAAACTTTGAGTATATGCATAAAAATATAATTTAATATGTTTCAATAAATTGGCTAGTATAAGTCATGAAGTGATAATATACATAAACATAAATGCACACTTCATAAAAGCTCCAATTAATATTTCACATAATTTATATACTCATATCAAAATAATATTTTAATTCAAAATAATGAGTATTAAGGTTCTAAGAATGAAATTCATGGAATTTTTTTAAGTATTAATTCTTTAAGTATATACTCAATATACCTCTCTTCCTTTTTGGCAACATCAAAAAGCTCATGAAAAAGAATAGAAAAAAAATCATCAAAATCAACATCAAGACATTAAATTGAGAGATGTATCAAATTCATAAAGTCAAATCAAAAAAATCATCTCTTCTTTTGAATGAATATTTATTTTTTTAAAAAAATTAGCTTGAATTTAAATATTAAAGACTCTCCTCTTTTTGAATGAATATAATCTTTTAATCAAATTTTTAAATATATATTTTTAAACTTTAAGAGGATCAAAGTTTTTTAAAGGATTTAATCATAAAATCAAGCATTGTATATACTTTAATATTCAATCTTTTCTCTTCTTAAAAAATTTTAGTCAATTAAGTTTAAAAAAGATATGTATCAAAAATATATCTAGCAAAGTAAAATAAATAGAATCAAAGTAAAAGATAGTCATATTTTTAAATTTATTATTTTGAGTAAAAATTACTTCAATATCAATTATTCATAAAAATTTTGCAATGCACATCAAAAATTTAGGATCAAATTTAAATTTTTAAATGAGTTTCAAAATTTAGTTTAGAAATTCATTTCTTGGAGTAAGAATATATTTCAAATTCAATTTAACTCTAATCATTTGCCAAAAATATCATACAAATCAAGTTTAAAGTTTGGCACATGAAAAGTTCAATATTATATTTCTCAATGAGCTTCAAAATTATAAAAATATATCAAAATTAATTTATTTGGAGTAAGAATATATCTCAAACTTCTTTTCACTCCAAATAATTTTTAAAAATGATTTGATAATCAAATCAAAAGTATATAGATCAAATGAAATCATCATATTAAGGCTCAAAAGTATAATGAAATCAATATTTTTTTATTTTAATATAAGCTAATTAAAATTTTCAATCAAAGCTAGATAATATCACTCCCCTTATTTTTCATAATTAATGCTTGATAAATTTACTTCTTAATTTTTCTCTCTCTTTTTCTTTCAAATCAAGCAGATTAAACATGTATTTAACTACTAAATTCAGATTTTCTAAATTTGAAAGATATTATCAATTTCAAAGCTCTTTTTAAATAATTGATCATTTATTTTTTAATAATTTCTTTCTCTTACTTTAGTAAATAATATTATTTTAAAATTAAATATAATTTAAAAGTACAAGCATCAATTGAGTGAAATAAGCATTAATCAAACAAAATATTCACTTAATTAAGTTCAAAAAAATATATGAAATTCTTTGAATTTATCTCATAAGATATCATATCAAGAGTATATTAATATAAAATAGATTTGAGATATTAGATTTAATTCTTTTACCAAAAAATAATATAATAAAATGCAAGTCAAGAATGATACCAATAATATCAAGAGTGAGAATTTTCTTAGGAAAAAACTTTTTGATACCAATTAAACTAAAATTTAGACCAAATCATGATTTTCTTAATAGTTCAATATCATTTAAACATTAATTTGCAAATTCAGCTTGATATCAATGAATTTAATTTTGAATTGATAAAGATAAATTGATTCAAATAAATCAATTTGAGTTGATATTAGTAAATCAGTCAAGATAAACCATAAAGAGATTTTAAGTTATTCTTCAAAATGTCATCTCTTTCTTTTTTTAATAAAAATCAAGCAATTATAGTTTTAGAAAAGATATGAATTTTTAAATTTATCTCAAATGATAGTATATCAAATGATATAATAGTGCAAAACTAGATTTGAAACAAAGACATTCTTTTCTTTTGCCAAAAGGTAGATCAATCAAATACATGATAAATAGTAAAATATTTGATACCAATCACTTAAAATTGAAGTCCTCTTTAAAAGTTTAGCTTTAAGGATAAATGATAACTTTCTTGAAATATCTTGTTAGATATTGTTGCTCCAAGAATTGATTTTGATGATTATAAAGCATTTGAGGGGATTACTAATGAATTTGATTTTGAAAAAAACTTTTTATATTTTAGGAGCAAAATCATAATTTTATCAAGTTTTGATATGAGAGTCTCAAGAGCAAGAATAGAAGATTTTTGATCTTTTGGAGGTAGTCCCATGATTTTTGGATGCATATTTTGGAAGAAAATTAAGTTTGAAGTAAAAGAATCGACCCCTAGGCCTACCCCTACTGAAACGAGCTATTTGGCATGCTGTCTCTGTGCTAAGGGTCGACCTCTACTATTCCGAAGGCTAAAAATATAGAACAGTCAATTTTCTAGACTCTATCTCAGAGGTTGATCTCCCTATGCCAGAGGTCGACCCATGAGTCCACCCTTGTGATGAAAATCTGGGGTCGACCTCTGTTGTTTTGAAGGCTAAAAATATAGAATAGTCAATTTTCTAGATTCTATCTCAGAGGTTGATCTCCCTATGCCAGAGGTCGATGCATGAGTCGACCCTTGTGACGAAAATCTTCTACAATGGCTAGTTCTATCCCATTTTGGCAGCTTTTATTGCTTTGTTTGAGTTCTCCAATGGCTACAAATCTTATTCAGGATTCTATCCTCCACCCATTGAAGATTGAAAAGGCTATAAAAAGGAGAAAAATATAAGAGATTTTATGATTCAATTCAGCCCTAAGCAAAAGGTCCTCTTCAAGAAAAGAAGCTTTCATTTTCAAGTTCACCAATCTCTCAAGAGCTCATTCAAGTCTCCAACAATCTTGAGAAAAATTAGAAAGCTTCCTCCATTATTGTAAAAAGCATTCTTAAGGTTTTATTTGCTCATTAAGGAAGCTAAACTTGTATTTGATTGTCATTAACTCCTATACTTTGCTTTATTATTTTGATTCAAGTTATGGGAGGGTTCCAAAACTTGGGAGGGTTGATCCGAACCTTAAATTGGAGTGCATAGGATTGGCTTGTACCCGAGAAACAAGTATGCTAGCTTGGGATAGCTAGGGTCGGAGGTACCGATGTTGTATTCTGGTTGAATATATTTAGTAATTTTGTATTCCCAAGTAGGAGCTTGAAGAGTGAATGTAGGTGTAAGAAAAGCACCGAACCACTATAAATCTTTATTGTTTGTGGTGTGCTTGCTATCTTTCTTTTCTTAGTTTATTAAATTCTTATTTTTTAATATTTTATATATTTATCTAATCTAAATTGCTTCACACGTACTACTTGCATATCATCATTTAATCTTGACAACTTTAAATTAGCATTAAAATTTTAAAAACCCAATTCACCCCTCCTTTTGGGTTGCATAGCTGGGCAACAAGTGATATCAGAGCTTGGTGCTCTATCCCTACTTTGATTTAACCATCAAGAGCCAAAGTTCTATGGCAATCCAAGTTAGTATTTCTCCAGCCGAGGGGCAGTCCATAAACCGACCTCCATTTTTCAATGGGTCAAACTATACCTATTGGAAAGCTCGGATGAGAAAATTCATAGAGACACTTGACTATGAAATATAGAGTATCATAGTTAATGGACCACACATACTCACTAAGATAATTGATGGTATGGAATCAACCAAACCTGAAAAGAAATGGGATGAGGTTGATAAGAAAATGGCTTAACTCAATGCAAGAGCCATGAATATTTTATATTGTGCTTTAGATGCTAATGAATTTAATCGCATTTCAACATGCATGTTGACTAAGAAAATATGGGATAGGTTAGAAGTAACTCATGAAGGCACTAATCAAGTTAAGGAGTCAAAAATTAACATGCTTATGCACAAATATGAATTTTTTAAAAAGAGCATGATGAGTCAATAACAAAAATATTTACTAGATTTACAGACATTATAAATGATCTTAAAAGTCTTGGTAAGTCTTATTCTAATAGTGACCTTGTGAGGAAGATTCTTAAATCTTTGCCAACGACATGGAAGGCCAAAGTGATTGCTATCCAAGAAGCTAAAGATCTGAATGTTTTATCTTTGGAGGAGCTTCTAGGATCACTAATGAAGTATGAGCTAAGCATGAAATAACATCAAGAAAAAGTTATCAAGAAAAAGAAGATAATAGCCCTTAAATCCACCACTCAATAAGATGAAGAATCTGATAAAATGAAAGATGAGGAACATGATGAAGAAATAGCCCTCATCACAAGAAAGTTCAAGAGATTTTTCAAGAGAAAACAAGGGATGAGGAAGAGGCTACTTACCAAAGGAGAGCATAGCAAGGAAAAGAATAGGGAACAACCCCTTATTTACTATGAATGTAAGAAGTTGGGGCACTTTAGGTCTGAATATCCTTAACTTAAAAAGGTTTTTAAGAAATATAAGAAAAAGACTATGGTGGCAGCATGGAGTGACAGTGATGACTCAAGCTCCGAAGAGGAAGAAGCTCATGAACAAGCCAACCTGTGCCTTATGGCATATGAAAATGAGATAAATGCTAAAATCTCAAATGAATTTACATTCGAAGAACTTCAAGAATCCTTCTATGATTTAGTAGATGATTTAAAAAAATTAGAAACTAAAAATAAAGATCTAAAATTTTAGAATCAAGTCTTGCTAAAAGAAAATAAAATTATCCTAAGTGAAAAACTAGTCTTAAATCAAGAGAACCTAAATTTAAAAAATAAAATTGACAAGCTAAAACCAATAGTTGAAAAATTTACTTTAAGTTCAAATAAACTTCATATGATTCTTAAAAATCAAAAGACCATTTATGATAAGGCCGATCTAGGATATAATGCCCTAAGAAAATAAAAATTTTTGAAAAATATTTTGGTAAATTCATAAAGCAACAAATTTTCAAATATTACTTGCTTTAAATGTGGTAAACTAGGACACAAATCTTATACATATTTCTCTAATAATTTAAATATAAAAAAACATGGGTTCCAAAAGGAATCATTGTGACTACCCTTAAAGGATCCAAAAAAACTTGGATACCTAGAGTAAGAACTTGCTTTTGCATGTAGATGTGTCTTGCATCCAAAGAAGAAAATTAAAAGTGGTATCTTGATAGTAGATGCTCAAGACACATCACCGGTGATGAGTCCCAATTCATCATGCTTGATGCTAATAATGGAGGAATGATCACCTTTTGAGATAATGGCAAAGAAAAAATTATCGGTATAAGTAACATTGGTATCACTCCCTCCAAGTATATTGAAAATATTTTATTAGTAGATGGTTTGAAATACAATCTCTTAAGCATTAGTCAAATTTGTGACAATGGTTACAAAGACATTTTTGAATCTTTATTATACATTGTAACTAGTCCCAATGATGATGGCATTAAGTTTGTTGGATATAGACATGGTAATATTTATATCGTAGATTTGAATGATCTTTCTATGATAAACATGCAATGTCTAGTAGCTATGAATGCTAAAATTAATGAGACTACTTGGCTTTGGCATTGTAGGCTTGCACACATTAGTATGCATTTACTTTCAAAGCTTATCAAAAAGGAATTAGTTACCGATTTACCAAAATTAAACTTTAAAAAAGATAAAATTTATGATATATGCCAACTAGGTAAACAAACTAGAGTTTCATTCAAATCTAAAAATATTCTTTTAACTTCTAGGCCATTGAAACTATTGCACATGGATTTGTTTGGTCCTACAAGAACAACAAACTTAGGTGAAAAATATTATGGTTTTAAAATTATCGATGACTACTCATGTTTTACATGGATTTTTTTTGGCATACAAAGATGAAATTTTTTATATTTTCTCAAAGTTTGATCAAAAAGTTATAAATGAAAAAGAATTTTTAATTCAAAGCATTCGAAGTGATCATGGAACCAAATTTGAAAATCAAGACTTTAAAAAATTTTGTGATGAAAAAGGAATAAGTCATAATTTTTTAGCACCTAGGACACCTCAACAAAATGAGATGGTAGAAAAAAAATAGGACTTTAGAAGAAATGGTCTATACTATGCTATATGAAAGCAACCTCTCGAGATACTTTTGGACGGAAGCAATTAACACGGCATGTTACAACTTAAACCATGCCTTAATCAGACCAATTTTAAAGAAAACATCTTATGAGCTTTGGAAAGGAAGAAAATCTAACATTGCATATTTTCATGTTTTTGGTTGCCGATGTTTTATTTTGAACAATGGTAAAGAAAAATTAAGAAAATTTGATGCAAAATCTGATGAAGCTATTTTTCTTGATTACTCCTCTTCTAGTAAAGCTTTTAGAGTATTTAACAAAAGAACCTTAGTAGTAGAAGAGTCAATACATATTATTTTTGATGAGACTAATGATCTTCCATCAAGAAAGAGTGAGATTATTGATGATGCAGATCCTCTTATAGAAGGGATGAAGGAGATCATTCTAAAGGATTCAACAATTCAAAATGAAAAGAATCATGAAGATAAGTAAGAAAATAAGGATGAAGAACAACAAGAACAACCGTAAGGTACAAATGATCTTCCAAAAGAATGGAGGTATGTTCACAATCATTCTAAAGAACTAATTATTGATGATCCTTTATATGGGGCAAGAACTCACTTTTCACTTAGAGATGCATACAATCATTTTGTATTTGTTTCTCATTTTGAATCTAAAACCATGGATGAAGCCAAAAAAGATTATAATTGGATAAATGCAATACAAGAGGAACTTAATTAGTTCGAAAGAAATAATGTATAGACCTTAGTATCAAGACCTAAAAATAATTCAATAATTGGCACAAAATGGGTATATAGAAATAAATTGGATGAAGATAAAAATATAATTAGAAATAAAGCAAGATTAGTTATAAAGGGTTATAATCAAGAAGAGGAAATTAATTTTGATAAGACCTTTGCACCTATTGCTAGACTCAAAGCAATTAGACTTTTACTCGCTTATGCATGCTTTATGAATTTCAAGTTATTTCAAACAAATGTTAAAAGTGCTTTTCTAAATGGATATATTGCCGAAGAAGTTTATAAAGAACAACTTCTCGATTTTGAAAATCATGCTTTTTCAAATCATGTTTTTAAATTAAACAAAGCATTATATAGTTTAAAATAAGCACCTAGGGCTTTGTATGAAAGATTAAGTAAATTCTTGCTTAATAATGGGTTTTCAAGAGAAAATGTAGATACAACCCTTTTCATTAAAAGAGATCATGATGACATCTTAGTAATACAAATATATGTTGATGACATTATATTTGGATCTACTAATGAAACTTTATGTCAAGATTTTGCTAAGCTCATGCAGGAAAAGTTCGAGATGAGCATGATGGATGAACTAACATTCTTCCTTGGACTTCAAATCAAACAAACAAAGAAAGAAATCTCCATCATCCAAAGCAAGTACACAAGAGAGCTACTTAAAAGATTTGGGATGGAGAGCTCCAAAGCCATTGGTACCTTCATGAGTCCATTATGTAAGCTTGACAAAGATGAAGGAGGTAAAAGTATTGATACAAAGCTTTATAGAGGCATGATAGGCTCTTTATTGTATTTAACTGCTAGTAGATCAGATATCATGTTTAGTGTTTGTTTATGTACACGATTTCAATCTAATCCAAAAGAATCACATTTAAATGCTGTAAAAAGAATACTTAAATACCTAAAAGAAACTCAAAACCTAGGTTTATGATACTCTAAGAATTCATCAATTGATTTAATTAGATATTCAGATGCAGACTTTGCTGGATGTAGATTAGATAGAAAAAGTACTAGTGGAACTTGCCAATTTTTAGGAGTTAACTTAATCTTTTAGTTTAGTAAGAAGCAAAATTTGGTAGCATTGTCTATGGCCGAGGCCGAATATATTGCAGTCGGAAGTTGCTGTATACAAATCTTGTGAATTAAGCAACAACTTGAGAACTTTGACATCAAACTAAACAAAACTTCCATAAGATGTGATAATACTAGTTCCATAAATCTATCTAAGAATCTAATCCAATACTCTAGGTCAAAATATATTGAAATAAGATATCATTTCATAAGAGAGCATGTTTAAAATAATGATATAATTCTTGATTATATTTGTACTGAAAAATAATTGGCTGATATTTTTACTAAGACCTTGAGTAAAGATAAATTTTATAAAATTAGGAGAGAATTTGAAATTCTAGATCCTTTTGTTTAAATATCCTTCATTTGATCCCAACTTATTCTCTACTAATATTTTTGGATCAATCCTTGAGACTTAATTTCATTGCTTTAAGTTAAAAATTATCCATCCTTCTTATCTCTTTCTTGACTATAAGAAAAAAATATTTTTGAACTTAATAAGAAAATTATGGATAAATAATTATATTTTATTTATCTCATGAATTTATTTGAGCATTCTAATGATGTTGATCATTTGATTCACTTTAAGCAACTATTTGTTTTTTATACATTTTGATTATATCATTTATTCTTTTTGAAAATTAATTGGTATCAAAAAATTATTTTTGATCTTAAAAGAAAATTATTGATGAATATTCATGCCTTATTCAAATTGATTAATTTTGAAAAATAAATTTAAGAAAAATACTCTTTTTAAGTCTTTTGATATTGATGTCAAGCAAAATATTTTAAAGAAGCTATTAAAATCAAATTTTCAAAGAAGACTTTAGTTTTTAATCAATTGATATCAGACAGCTTAACATTTATCTTGTATTTTATTGATCTTAATATATATATAATAATAATAATAAAAAATGATCCTTGAAAAATTAAATATATCTTATAATTTGCTTTGAATGATCTATTTAAAATCTTTAATCTTTGAAATGTTCCATTTCTCTTGAATCTTTGAAGTTCAAAATAATTTTATTTAATATATTTATTTTATTCAAAAAGAAGAAGATGCATTTTTAATTCATATTGTTCATAAATAGATTTTTTTTAAAAAAAGAGAAAAGATATTCATTCTAAATTTATTGTATTCTTTCAAAATGGGGAAGAAAAATTGAAAGATAAATTTATCCAATAATAATTATGAAAAAGAGGGGAAGAAAATATTATGTGATGAATTTTTTGATATTTACTTTTTAAAAATAAGGAAAAAGATGTTTGTTTGTTAAATATTATCTAGTTAGCCTTGACTGAATATTCTAATTAATTTGAGTTAAGGACAATGAACTTTGATTGTTTTATGATCCTTTTAACTTAAGCCTTCATGTGATTATTTAGTTTAAATTCAATTGATTTGATTGCCAAATCTTTTTTAATAACTAATTAGAGTTAAAACTAATTTGAAATATATTCTCACTCCAAATTAATTAATTTTGATACATACTTCTAATTTTGAAACTCATTTAAAAATATAAATATAATATAAAATTTTTAATGTACCTTTAAAAATTTTTGTAAAATCATTTTTACTCTAATACTATCTTCATTTTGTTCGATACATTTCTGATATATATCTTTTACGAGCTTAATTGATTAAAATTTATTTAGAAAAAGAAAAGAATGAATAATGAATTAAATGTTGTGCTTGATTCCACTATTCAAATCTTTGAAAAGCTCTAATCCTCTTAAAGCTTAAAAGTACATACTTGAAAATCTGTTCAAAGAATCATATTCATTCAAAAAGGGGAGAGCCTTTGATATTTGAGTTTAAGCTAATTTTTTGTAAAGAAAGAAATTTCAAATGATAAGATTTTAAAGGAGTGCTGATTCATTTGATTTGATTCAATTTTTTGAATTTGATACATCTATCATTTGACACACTCCATCACATCTCTGATTTCTTATCTGATTCAGATATTTCTAGTCATGATCTTTACTAGATTTAGTTTAGTTATCTTTGTATTAGGTTATGATCTAGTATCTCTTAGTTGTTTCTATGAGTTATTGATCAAGTCATGGTTGGTTATATTTTTGGAGACCCATAACTTCTATATTAGTCATTTCTATGAATTTTATTTTAATGGCCTAACTCTCATGAATACTTTTAATACCTTTAGTACTTATGTATTTTGATGACTTGATGTTATGATTTATTGTGTGTGGAATAATATCATTTGGATGTAAATATGTATATATAAATATGATGATGTCATTTGAATGATGTGAAATATAACCTCTATGAATTAGCTAAAATTCTATTATGATATCCTATAAACACTATGTTGTATATAAGCTAATTGAAAGTTTTGTTATAAACTCTTGTTTTAACAGAAAAATATATGGAATAATTTAAGAGAGAGGCTTTTTGTTTTTGAATTTTAAAATTTCTTAAGATCTTACTTGATGATGTCAAAAAGTGGGAGTAGAGTAAATAAAATTGGACTATAAGCAAAATTGAAGTAAAATTGACAAAAGGAATAAGTAAGTCAAATACTTTTACAAATAATTTGAATATCTAACCATAAGTAATCTTCAAACTGTTCTTTATGCAATATTTATCAAATAACTAAATATGATATTCTAGTAAGTGATGTAGGCTTCTACATGCTTTTTTTTTTGCTTATGCTCAAATATTTTGTCATCATCAAAAAGAGGAAGATTGTTGCTCCAAGAATTAATTTTGATGATTACAAAGCATTTGAGGGGATTACTAATGAATTTGGCTTAGAAAAAAATATTTTGTATTTCAGGAGCAAAATCATAATTTTATCAAGTTTTGATCTGAGAGCCTCAAGAGCAAGAATAAAATATTTTTGATCTTTTGGAGGTAGTCCCATGATTTTTGGATGCATATTTTAGGAGAAAATCAAGTTTGAAGCAAAAGCATCGACCCCTAGGTCTATCCCTACTGAAACGGGCTGTGTGGCATGCTGTCTCTATGCTAAGGATCGACCCCAGGATCGACCTTTGCTATTTCGAGGGTCAAAAATATAGAACAATCAATTTTCTGGATTCTGTCTCAGTGGTCGACCCCTGTGCTAGAGGTCGACCTATGAGTCGACCTCTCTGATGAAAATTTTCTACCATGGCTAGTTTTATCTCATTTTGGCAGCTTTTTTTGCTTTCTTTAAGATCTTCAATACCTACAAATCTTGTCCAGGATTCTCTCCTCCATCCATTGAAGATTTAAAAGGCTATAAAAAGGAATAAAATATAAGATATTTCATGATTCAATTCAGTCTTAAGCAAAAAGTCCTCTTCAAGAAAAGAAACTTTCATTTTCATGTTCACCAACCTCTCAAGAGCTCATTCAAATCTCCAACAACCTTGAGAAAAATAAAAAAAACTTCCTCCATTATTATGAAAAGTATTCTTAAGGTTTTATTTGCTCATTAAAGGAACTAAACTTGTATTTAATTATCATTAACTCTTATACTCTGCTTTATTATTTTGATTCAAGTTTTGAGGGGGTTCCAAAACTTAGAAGGATTGATCTGAACCTTAAATCGGAATGTGTAGGATTGGCTTGTATCCGAGAAATAAGTATGCTAGCTTGGGATAGCTCGGGTCAGAGGTACTGACATTGTATTTTGGTTGAATATGTTTAGTGATTTTGTATTCTCAAGTAGGAGCTTGGGGAGTGGATGTAGGTGCAAGAAAAACATCGAACCACTATAAATCTTTATTTTTTATAGTGTTCTTGCTATCTTTTTTTCTTAGTTTATTAAATTCTTGCTTTCTAATCTTTTATATATTTATCTAACCTAAATTGCTTCACACACACTATTTGCATATCATCATTCGATCTTGAAAACTTTAAATTAGCATTAAAATTTTAAAAACTTAATTTACCCTCCCTCTTGGGTTGCATAGCTGGGCAACAGATATCAACTTCAAAAGATTCAAGAGGATCATTTTTCAAATTTAATTTTTAAAATCAATCAATTAAAATAAAATAAGAATGTTCATCAATAAATTTTCTTTTAAGATTAAAGAGTCAATCAAATTGATGATCAAGAGAGATATTCAAAAAAATTTAGAAGATCATAAAAAAAATAATCAATTGGAGGGTTTTTAATAATCAAATAGGATAAGATCAAATTAAGAAAAAACTAGATGAAGGCTCTATGAGTTCAATTCAACTAGAAAGTTTTGAAATCCTTAGGGGTAAGCTAATATGCAATGTAATTCAACACGTCAAGCACTTGAGTTTTATGAATAGATATTTTATCTTCAAGTACTTAGATCATGCAAAGTTTTGAAAAATTTTAATATTTAAGAATCTTATGGGGAGGAATGCCAAAAATCAATTTTACATGTATGTTCAGCAACTTGAAAATATTCATATCCAATTAAGCATCTTTTAATTTAAGTTTACCAATTGCAAAATTGATATGGGGAAGCTATTATATCATGTTGAATTTTAAGATAACTTCAATTCATATCATAATATGATATTTATAGAGGAGAGCATATTGGTCTTTAAAATTAAAGAATATAAATCATTAAAATCAATCAATCTTACTAATCTTACTAATATATGAAAAGAATTTCAAGCAAGTAAACATAATATGAAATCATATTAAAGTCAATAGATTTAATCAAAATAACTTTAACTTCAATCATTGATAGTATGATGTGAGAAAAAGTTTAGATTATATTATGCATCAATATCAATCTCTTTTTATTTTCAAGGCATCCATAAAAAATTTCTTTCTTTCATTTCATTTGGATTCTTGGTGCACCTGCAAAGTCACTTAATGATTTTTGGTACCCAAGTCATCTTGGGTCCATAGGAGTTAGTATTCAAGATTCCATTTGGAATGCAAATTTGTTTAATCAAAGTTTAGCCAATTCTTTTAAAATTACATTCTAAAATTTTGTGGCCAATTTGATTACATTTAAAGCACTTAATAGAATGATCTTTAGTTGAATCTCTTATAAAAATATTTTTACCATCATGCTGTTTTCTTGAAATATTAAAATTGATTTCTATTTTATTGAAAACAGTCCTATTAACTTTTACCAAAGATTGGAGATTTTGAAAACTAATAGTAAACTTTTCAGCAATAGATTTTAAAACTTCAATCTCTCTTCTTAATTTTTTGTTTTCTCTCAAGATCTCTTTCTTTTCATTTAAAAGATTTTCATTTTCTTTTAAGGAGAATCTTAAAGTATCATTATCCTTTTTAAGCTCCATGTTTTCTTTAACTATAGAATTTTCAGATTTAATTCATTTTTCTTTTTCTTTAATCAAAGTATTCTTTTCTTTTAAGATATCTTCTTTTTCAGTCAATAGTTTATTCTTTTCATCAGCTAGAAGAAGATTAGATCTTTTAAGCTCTTTATTTTTCAGCCTTAATTTTTTGTATTCATCTATTAAATCATTAAAGACTTCAAATAACTCATCGAATGTGAACTCGGAGGAGTTTTCAGAATTTACCTTATCCTCAATGGTGATGAGGAAAAGATTTTTCACTTTCTTTTCTTCATCCGAGCTTGAAGTGTCACTGTCATCCCAAATTCCTAGCATAGCTCTTTTCTTGATTCTTTTGGGATACTTTTTGAGCAGGGGGCCGGCAATCTGACTTGTAGTGTCCCCTTTTGTTATAGTTATAATAGGTGACACTCTTTCTTTCTTTTTCTTCTTTTTTTTCTTTCTTTTCCATAGTTTTCTTTATGAGAAACTTCTTGAATTTACTTACGAGTAGCTCCATGTCCTTATCATCATCTTCACTCTCTTCTTCATCTTCTTCTTCTTCTGACTCATTGTTTTCTTTATGTTGTGCATTGGATTTGAAGGTGATGGTCTTTATCTTTCTTGGCTTTTCTTCTTCTTTCTTTTGAGCCAAGTTCAACTCATGAGTCATGAATGAACCCATCAATTCTTCTAGGGATAGCTTGATGAGGTCTTTTGCTTCTTGTATGGCTGTCACCTTTGCTTCCCATTCCTTTGACAAAGACCTTAAAATCTTGCAAACAAGTTCATAGTTAGTAAAAATTTTGCTAAGACCATTTAGAGCATTAATAATATCAGTAAATTTAGAAAATATTTCAAAAATTGACTCATGTTTTTTCATTTTAAATATTTTATATTTATGAACAAGTAAATTAATTTTGGAATCTTTTACTTGGCTTGTCCATCATGAGTCACTTCCAATCTTTCCTAAATTTTCTTTGCTGATGTACAAGTGGATATTCTATTAAATTCTTGTACATCAAGAGAGCAATAAAGAACATTGATGGCTTTAGTATTTAATTGAGCCATCTTCTTATCAAAATTATTCCAATCCTTTTTCGATTTGGGAATAGACATACCATTAATTTTAATTATGGGTGCCTGTGGTCCTCTAGTTATGACTCTCCACATGTCATAATCTAAAGTTTGTATGAAAATTTTTATTCTAGCTTTCCAAAATATATAATTTATGCCATTAAATAGTGGTGGTCTAGATGTGGATTGGCACTCAATAAATAATGAACCAAATGAGGTTGCCATGATCTTTTACTTTTTTAACTACTAGGTTAACAAATAAATATTAGAGCACCTACTTTGATACCACTTGTTGCCCATGTATGGCTATCCAAAAGGGGGGTGAATTAGTTTTTAAAAAATTTTGGTCAATTTATACTCTAATGCAAATATGTGCTTCTAATTAAAAGAAACTTGAATGCTTATGGTGAATGAGCAATGTGTAGCAGTGGAATTAAAAGCAATTAACTAATGCAAATATGTAAAGCAAATAAGAAAAGCAAGGAAAGTAAAACTACAAAATAAACACAAAAATTTTATAATGGTTCGGTGCAATCCCTCATCTACGCCCACTTTCCAAGCTATCCCCTTGGAAATTTTACTATAATTCGAGATTATAGTGTATTTATTTTGATCCGAGATCACAAACAAACCCAGTTGGTTTTGCCGGGCTCACCAACCACAACCCTACATCGATAGTTTTCTGGGGTTCACTATCAACCCAGTTGGTTTTAACCTAGGAGCACCAACTGCAATCTTTACACTATCTAATTTTTGGCTTGGACCAATCTACACCCCAAGTTTCTTTTTCCCAAAGAAACTTGTAAAAAAATAAAAATGCAAGTATAAAATTCAGCACAAAAATAAAAAAAGAAACTCTTTTTAAAGTTTGATGGAGAGGCTGAAAGATGGCTCTTGAAGATTTGTATTCTCTCTTTTGAAGGCTGAGAGAAAGCTTGAATGAATGAGGATGATCACACTTTGAAGCTCTTTGAATTTGATGCACAAGGTTCTCTCTTTTCTCTCCTTTCCTTTAGATATTTAATGAACCTCATTATTGTGATGATTTCTACTTTCAATCTACTTGATCTTCCTTCCCAAATGTTTCTCTAGCTTTTTATATTCTTTGTGATAGCTTGAGGATCAGTTCTAACCATTGAAAGCCTTGAAATAGCCGTTGGAGTGGAAAAATGAGCGTTTGAAAAAGCTACATAAAACTAGCCATTACGATCACTGGGTCGACTCAGTTTTTGACTAGGTCGGCTCAGTTTTTGACTAGGTCGGCTCAGTTTATAGCTGGGATGGCTCAATCTTTTGAGTCTTAAAAAATCAGCTTTCTACACTTTCTATCTTTTGCTTCTATTGAGACTAGGTCGGCTTAGTCTCAAACTGGGTCGGCCTAGTTTGCATGCCAAGCATGCCGAGCAGCCCATTTTGAAAGAGGATGATCTAGGGATTGTCCCTTGGGTTGATTCTTTTGCTAAAACTTGATTTTCTTCTAATTTATGCATCCAAAAATTATAAGACTGCCTCCAAAAGATCAAAAATTTTCTAAGCTTGTTCTTGAGGCTTCCAAAATAGATTTTCTTCAACTTTGTAAAATTATGATTTTGCCTCTTATCATTTTTTCTTGATCTCCAACTTGATAAAATTATAATTTTAACTTAAAAATCTGAAAAGACCTACATCTATTCTTGAAACACATGGTTAAATACTTAAACACTCAAAGTTTGACAATCATCAAAATCAATCATGGGGTAACAACCTTCGCATGTTGATGCCATTTCTCCAATCATCGAACCTGATGCCAAAACCTTTGATCCTGCCACTGCTGTTCTAGAGCCCATCCCTGAACCAGGAGTTATCGAGGATGCACCAACCTTGCTCGTTGCCCCACCTTCCAAGGTTGAAAACCTTTGATAGTTGTATTTTTTCTTCTTTTCCTTTCATGTACTTGTTATAAGCAATGAAGATAAATTTTCTTTATGTTTGATGCTGTGACATGTTTATCATTTAGAATCCTCCTAACAAAGGTGGTCATGATTCGCCACCACCTGCCAAGGCCGCACTGCTGCCCCAAGGCCTCCCTTTAAAATCTATCATTAGAGACCTATAGAAGGAGGTTCACCAGACTCAGGAGAAGTTAAAGAAGGTAAGGGGAGAACTTCAAAAATCACAGAAGTATTATTTGGAAGCCATGATTGAGATCACCCACCTTTGACAAGTCCATAAAAAGGATTCTATGGACTACATCAAAAATAAGCATCTTTTAATCGAAGAATTAGAATGGGTGAAGAAGTCAGGTAGTGAGAAGGTTTGGACTTTAACTACCAAAGTCGGTTCCTTTGAGGTCGAACATCGAGATTTGAAAGAGAAAATTTGGCAGTTGGAGAGCGATTCGGCCTGGGGCCAGAGTCAGGCAGAGCTTGACTGGGCTTGGTTGAAGAAGCTTGCCAACCTCTAGGTGCAGCTGAACAATGCTGAGCAATTATACAATTCTCATCGAACTAGTTGGTGTGAGGAGATCGAGGGTTATAAGAGAAAACTTAATAGGGCGAACTCCAAAGTTGTTCAGCTTCAAAAATAATTGGTGGATAATGCCCCGGCCGGCTTGAGTGCACATCCAAATGAAGTTGCCACTTTGAAGGATGCTCTCAAAAATTTTACCGTAAAGTTCAAGGGTGCAGAGAGGAAACTTCATGATTTAAAAATCTAGATGATCTACCAAGAAGGCTTGGTGAAAGATGCCAAGGTCGAGTTGATGATTCTTAGGAAGAGGCTGAGAGAGATGGAGGAAGAGTCGTACAGGTGGGAGAGGATGCTGAGGGAGAGCCTGGCGGCAGGACAGAAGCTTGAAGAGATAATAGAGGGCTTGGAACTCTTTCTTGCAATGGCTGGGGTTGGTAGTCCGAAGTCTAATTTTGAGTAGGACCTCATTTTTGGTTTTTTTTTTTTTTGTAACTGGTCCTACTAATTCATGTAACAACCTTTAGTTTTAATGAAACAAAGCTTCTTTCATTTGTCTGTTTGTGTTTCACCTTAGCTTGTTGCTTGCTAGTTTATTCTATTTTCTTATTATGTCTGATCTTGACGTCGTCCCAAGATTATGGCTCTTATTTTATATTTTGGGTATCTGTCCTGCTCTTACCAAGATAGCCAAGGCATAAAAAGGCCGTTGAGAGAGCCCCTTCCCAACATCCCCAGTTTAAGAATCGAAGGTCTTCACCCTCGTTAAGATGAGGTTAACCTTCTGTTTAAGAACCAGAGGCCTTTACTTCCCTGTAGGATCTTCATCCATATTAAGACGAGGTCTGCCTTCTATTCTTGATGTGGTTGGTCATTTTTCTTATTAAGACATGGTCTCCCTCTTGTTCCTAATATGGTTGACCATTTTTCTTGTTAGGATGAGGTCCCCCTCCTATTTCTAACAAGATTGCCAGGGCACAGTAGGGCCATTGAGAGGGCTTCTCCACAGCATCATCGGTTCAAGAACTGGAGGTCTTCTCCCTTATTAAAATAAGATTAACTTCCTATTTAAGAATCAGAGGCCTCCATCCTCATTAAGACAAGGTTAACCTCCTATTTAAAAATCAGAGGCCTTCATCCTCGTTAAGATGAGGTTAACCTCCTGTTTAAGAATCAAAGGCCTTCAATTCTATTTTCTCGCATAATTTTCTATCATTGCATAATTTTGCATCAAAGAGATAGAATGTTAAAAATAAAAAAAATTATTGAGTATGGGTTCATCGATAGTGCATCCATAAGTTTTTCAAATTCCATGATCGTGGGAGCATTACCCTTTCAAGCTTTTTCAAGTAGTAAGTCCCAGGTCGGACGATCTCTACGACCTCATAAGGGTTTTCCCAATTTGGGGCAAGCTTTTCTTGATTATGAGGTTGCGAGATGCCCACTCACCAAAGTACCAGATCTCCCATCCTAAATGCTTTGCTCCTGACCTTAGAATTATAATAATGGGCCACTTTCCACCTATAAGCTGCCATCCTAATCTGCGCCTTCTCTCGTTTCTCTTCCAACAAGTCAAGGTTGGCTCTAAGGTCTTGCAAATTTTTCTGTTCATCAAATGCTTCGATCCGTGCTGAGGAAAGTTTAAGTTCTACCGAAATGACCGCCTCCATTCTGAAGGTCAGAGCAAAATGGGTTTTTTCAGTTGGCAATCTCTAAGTAGTTCTATCGGTCCAAAGTACATGATAGAGTTCATCCACCCAAGTTTCTTTTATCCTTTCAAGTCTTGCCTCTATTCCTTGTAACAGGATCCAGTTGGTCACTTTGGTCTTGCCATTTGCTTATGGATGAGCCACTGAGGTGAAGTGGTGGGAGATACTCAAATCTTTGCAGAATTTATCAAATTTTGTTTTCATAAATTGACGTCCATTATCAGTAATTAAAGTTCGAGGTAGCCCAAATTTATAAACTATTGACTTCCAGGTAAAGTCTTACACTTTGGCTTCAGTGATTTTAGCTAGAGGTTTGGTCTTAATCCATTTAGTAAAGTAGTCTATGGCTACTAAGAGAAATTTTCATTGTCCGGATGCCATGAGAAAAGATCCGAGTATGTCCATCCCCACTGTGCAAATGGCCATGGGGCGCTCAGGGGGTTGAGCTGAGAAGCTAGTTATCTCTGAATGTTGGCATTCTGCTAACATCGATCATATTTTCTCATATATTCCACTGCATCCTGATGCATAGTCAGCCAATAGTAGTCCTGTCGAAGTAACTTGTGAGACAAGGACCTTGCTCCCAAATGGTTTCCATATATCCCTTCGTGCACCTCCTACAATGCATAATCTACCTCAAAAGGTTAGAAACACTTTAGGAGTGGCAAAGAGTATGATCTTTTATATAGTTTATTCTCATGTAGAACATATCGGAAGGCTTGATTTTTCAATTTTTGAGATTCTTTTGGATCTTAAGGGAGGATGCCATCCTTGAGATAAGTGAGGAATGGATCGAGCCAGCTAGGCTCTTGGTCGATTTGCATTATAGTTTTGGGTTCCTTTGAACTCGGACATTTTAGAACTTCAAAGAAGACTTCTTTGGACAATTCATTTGGTGCCAGCATGGCTAACTTGGAAAGAAGGTCAGCCCTGGCATTTTCTATCCTCAGGATCTATTGGATATCAAAATTGCTGAAGGCTAGGATTAGACTCCTTATCTTTTCTAGATACTTCTTCATGCTTTTCTTTCGAGCTTCATAGTTGCCACCGACTTGCCCTACTACCAGCTGTGAGTCGCTATAAACTTTGAGTTGATTTGCCTCTAATTCCCTGGCCATTCTTAGCCCTATAATTAGGGATTTGTATTCTGCTCCATTATTTATCGTGAAAAATTCAAAGTGCAGCATATATTTAGCAACAATTCCCTCCAGATTGACGAGGATCAGGTCTATGTCTGCACTAGAAGTATCTGATGAACCATCTACATGCAGGGCCCAAAAGCCTTTTGGGAGGTCTGCTCTTTCTTTAGAGAGATTCGACTGCAACCATGGGATATTATCCTCAAGTTGTTCAAGTTCAGCTTCATTCGGAATAGTGCATTCTACCATAAAGTCTGCCAATATCTGAGCTTTGATTGACGGTCGAGATCAAAAATTGATGTCAAACTCTATGAGTTCAACCACCCATTTTGCCATTCTTCCAGAGGCATCCATCTGATGAAGAACTAATTTGATGGGTTGATCAGTAAGAAGTGTTATAGTGTGCCCCTAAAAATATGGTCGGAGTCTTCAGGCTGCAATCAATAAGGCATAAGTTAGTTTTCCTAACTTGGTATACCTAGTTTTAGCATCTCTTAAAACTCGGCTTATGTAGTAGATCGGCCTCTACACTTTTGCCTCTTCTTTGACTAGGATTGCTACAAGGGCCGCAGGGGAGACCTTCAAATACAAAAATAATTCTTCTTCAGATTCAGACTTAGCTAATAAAGGAGGTGAGCCAAGGTAGTTTTTTAATTCCTTAAATGCTTATTGGCATTCAAGAGTTCAGTAGAAGTTCTTTGGCTATTTAAGAACCTAGAAAAAGGGCATACACCACTCGGCTGATCTTGAAACAAAGCGATTCAACATTGTCACCCTCCTTGTTAGATGCTGGACCTCTTTTATTTTCTTTGGGGCAGTGATTTCTTGAATGACTCAGATTTTTTTTAGGTTGGCCTCGATTCCTCGCTGCGACACCATGAATCCTAAAAATTTTCTTGAAGTTACTCTGAAGGCACACTTGGTCGGGTTCAGCTTCATCTTATACTTCTGGAGTGCACTGAAGGTCTCTTCAAGATCGATAATATATTTTGAGGAAGATCGGCTCTTGACAAGCATATCATCTACGTAAACTTTTATATTACGGTTAATCTGCTACTTGAAGATCTTGTTTACTAGGCACTGATAGGTCGCACCTACATTTTTGAGCCCAAAGGGCATAATCCTATAATAATAAAAACCATGGTCAGTAATAAAAGTAGTTTTCTCCTCATCCTCTGGTGCCATCTGAATTTGATTATAACCGGAGAAGGCATCCATGAAAGTGAGGAGCTCATGGCCTGTGGTGGCATCTACTAGCTGATCAATCCTAAGGAGGAGGTACCTGTCTTTTGGGTAGGCCTTGTTTAATTTTTTGAAATCTATGCACATCTGCTATTTGCTGTTCGCCTTCTTCACAAGGACCATATTGGAGATCCAGCTCGGGTAGGATACTTCTAGATGAACCTAGCCTTGAGCAGTTTATGAACCTCTTCCATAATTGCCTTCTATTGCTTGGGTGCATAGCTACACATCTTCTCCTTTACAGGTTGACATTTGGGATCAACGATCAGATGGTGCTCCATCACTTCTGCATCAATTCTGGGCATATCTATAGGGACTTAAGAAAAAACATCTGCATTTCTTTGAAGGAAGGTGACGAGATACTTTTGGACTTCTTCTCCTAGGTTGGAGCCAATCTGCACAATGTGATCGTTGTTCCCATCATTCAAAAAAATTGTAGTAAGATCTTCTATAGGCTCACCTCACTCTTCAGTCAGATCATCATGAACATCAAGTCTATCCACCAGAGAAGGGTCAAGTTGCCCTCCCCCTTATAAGACAATTGTGTAGTAGTGTCTTGCTAAAGCTTGATCTCCCCGAACTTCACCAATCCTATAATTTCTTGGGAACTTCATTTTCAAATAATATGTTGATGCCATGACCTGTAGTGTAAATCAGGTCAACCTAAGATTGCATTGTAGGTAGAAGGGGCTCTTACCACCAGGAAATCAACCTGTGCCTTGGATTGCTTGGGGTATCACCCTGCTATTATGGTTAGTGTTATTATCCCTTCCACCAGTACAGCATCATCAGTGAAGCCCACCAATGGAGAGTTCATTGATCCTAAGCAACTACTAGATATGGACATCTTTGAGAAAGCATCATAAAATAAAATATCAACAAAGCTTTCATTATCAATTAGAACATGGTGTACTCATAGTCAGCAATATTTAAAGCAACTACTACTATGTCATTATGCAAAAATTGAACCCCTTGAGCATCTTCTTTAGTGAAAGCAATGGGTTCTTCCATCCTCTACCTCTTTGCTGGCTCTGTCGATCCACCGATCTCACCCCACCAAAGTCCCTCAGCAATAGTATTGATGATCCTAAGTGGTGGCCAATCTTTCTGCTACTCTTTCCTCCTAGGCGATTCTGATTGTGGTAGCACTCTTGGCCGATCTTCCTTTCCTTTAGGCCAATGCCATAAAAATCGGCCAAGCCAGCCGCGCCTGATGAGCTCCTCGAGGGTCTTAGAGCAGGATGCATTCTTCAGTATCATGATCATGGTTATGATGGTAGAGGTTGTATTTGTTGGGTATCGCTTGGCAAGATGAGACCACATCTTTTCTGGCCTTGGCAATTGCTCTTTAATTTTCATCAGTGCCTATGCCTTCCAAGCATTCAAGGGAGCATAGTTATGGAATCATCAAGGAGGGGAGTTCTATCGTGCTCTTTGATCCGAGCTCTTTTATTGACGAGCTTGGGATGGAGTCTAAACTTGTCGGTGCTCAGGAGTTCTGGAGCACGGTCGAGCTTCACTAAGCTTCTCAGCAACTACAAGCTTGCTAGATTCATCCATCTATCGCTCTTTTGCAGCCTCATCATCTTTTATCTGAAAAGCCTCTTCTGCTCGGGCATAACCCTCAGTCTGGGCCAGCATATTAGCAAAATTCCTAGGATACTTCTTTTTTAGGAAGAACAGGAGATCATTCTTCTGAAGACCGCCTTTAAACATGGCCATGACTATGGACTGATCCAAATTTTGGACCTCTAGTGCAACAGCATTGAAGGGACTAACGTAAGCTCGGATGGACTTTCCTTCCTTCTGCTTGATGTTGATGAGGAAGTCTGAGCCTTTCCTTGGATGTCGACTGCTTATGAAGTAAGCAACAAACTAATGACTCATTTGATTAAAGGAGTAGATTATACCTGGCTTAAGGCTTGAGTACCAATTCCTTGCTACTCCTTTCAAAGTTAAGGAAAAAGCTTGGCACAGAATGGTATCTGATGCACCATGGAGTAGCATCATGGTCCAAAAGGCCTCAAGATGGTCAACCGGATCTGAGATCTCATCGTAGCTCTCAAATTGAGAAAGTTTGAAGTTTGGTGAGATAGGCTCTTGCATGATTTGAAAAGAGAATGGAGGGTTGGTGCAGATATCATTGATGTGGTTAGGAGTAGCATGGTGGAGCTTCTCAATCTATCGATTCATCTCTTGAAGTTTCTAATTGAGAAGATCTTCTCGATCATGAATCTCAAGGATCCTTTGGCCAAATGATGGTAGGAATCTTTTGGGGGTGGAGTCATGGTCGGAATAGGGGCTTGCCGCTCTCTGCTTCCCCTTCCTAGAGATTATCGACCGACTTCCCCAGGTGCACCTTCCATGCATCAGATCCTGGTATTCCAGCAAGGTCTCCTCCGATTGGACCAACATCAGGGATAGCTGCATGGCCTGCACTGCTTTAGTGAAGCCCTTAATCTGCTGGATTAGTAGGTTGAATTGCTCCAGATCTACCATGACTGCTGTTGCCCAGCTATGCAACCCAAGAGGGGAGGGTGAATTAGACTTTTTTTCTAAATTTAAACTTAAAAATAGAATTGCAATATGTGCTTTTGAAGTTTTAAGTGAAGTGAGATGAGTTAGGTAAGTAAGATGCAAGAATCTAATTTAATGAGAAGGAATTAAGTACAATAGAGCAAGTAAAGAGGAAGAAGAGAAAATAACACAAGCAAGATGATTTATAGTGGTTCGGTGCCAACCTTGCACCTATATCCACTCCCCAAGCTCCTACTTAAAAATTTCAATCCACTAATGTATTCAAACGAATACAACATCGGATCCTCCGACCCTAGCTATCCTAAGCTAGAAAACTTATTTTTTGGATATAAGTTGTTGCTCCAAAAATTGATTTTGATGATTACAAAGGATTTGAGGAGATTACTAATGAATTTAACTTGAAAAAAGATTGTTTATATTTCAGGAACAAAATCATAATTTTATCAAATTTTGA
>QRFJ01003226.1:63336-113702 GCA_006176705.1 Cocos nucifera
GTCGTTTGGCATTCATATTTTGCTCGATAGTTAGAACAGGTACATCAATATGTAGCTGATAAAGACCATTAATAAGAAAAACCATTTGCAATTTTATTTCTTTCATAAAGAATGTTACAATGGTCCTTAAAGAAGGTAATCACATATAGCCTTCTTGTGCTAAGCATGAAACAGAAATCAAATTCCTGCTAGCTGCAGGCACATAATAACAGTCTTTCAAAACTAAGTCTAAACCAGATGGTAATCGAAGAGGGTATGTTCCCACGGCTACTGCAGCAACTCTTGCTCCATTACCAACGCGTAGGATCATGTCTCCATCCCTCAGCCTCCTGCTATCCTCAAGACCCTGCATAGAAGTGCACAGATGAGCACTAGAACCAGAGTCAAGCACCCAACTGGATGCAGAAGAAACCGTAAGGTTAGACTCAATAACGAGCATACCTCCAGAAGGACCTTCCTTCTTGTTCTTCAGGGTGGCCAGGTAAGTAGGGCAGTTCCGCTTCCAATGGCCATCGCTGTTGCAATGGAAACACTTTCCTTTGCCATCGGCCTTCTTCTTCGGCTCTGCCTTCTTCTTCTTTGATCCTTCCACCTTTTGCTTTTTCACAGACTTCTTTTTCTTTCCATAAGACTTTCTTTTGGAAGAAGTCCGTTCCATAGCAAGAACTGAGCCTTTAGAACCTTTCATAGAAAGCTCAGCGGTAACCAGCATATTCATTAATTCGGCCAAGGAATTTTGAAGTTTATGCATGTGGTAATTCATGATGAATTGCCCATATGCATCAGTCAAGGATTGCAGAATAATATCGTTCTGCAAGTCCAAGTCTAACTTCACACCGAGCTTCTCAAGCTCTTCCATGTCCTTGATCATTGTCAGACAGTGATCTTGGACTGACTGCCCATCACGCATCTTAGCCTTAAAAAGTCGTTTCGTGACTTGATATTTGGCTGCGCGACTCTGTTCACCAAACATCTCCTGCAGGTGAGCCAACATTTGGCGAGCAGTCCCGATATCCTCATGTTGGCGCTGGAGCTCATCAGACATCGAGCCCAACATGTAATATCTGGCCTTATTATCTTCGTCTATCCATTTTTCCAGAGATGCTCTCTGTTCAATGGATGGACGGGCTGGTAAGGTGGGAGGGTCCTGGTCCAAAACATGGGTTAACTTCTCAAAATCCAAAACTATTTTGTAGTTCCTGAGCCAATCTTTATAATTGGGTCCAGTCAGTCTATGTGTGTCCAGGATACGTGCCAATGGGTTGGACGCAGATATTTTTCTATAGAGAGTCAAAGATTCTAGTTAGATACTGTAATTATGACTTGACCAATTTATTTAGGAAATTTTATTTTTAAACAAATTAGCTTCCACTATTTTCTTGGATCCCTACACTCCCTCTGTAGAGATGCAAAAATCTCCACGATTAATGATTTCTAGTGGGTGGTGCGGTCTCACCAACTGACTCATCACCTCACCTAACAGTTATTGGTGATGGGTTAGCCAATGAGTGAACAACTCTTGTTCAATGATTCTCTAATCATGGTGCACCCAAACTTGGTCTCTAATTCATGAATCTCACCGTATCCAGAAATATTGATCCACTCCTTAGTTAAGTCAGACCCACCATTTGCATAGACTGGGTTCCTAATTGAGTCTCTCACCGTATCCAGAATATTGAGCCCAACTCATCCTCCAGCCCATAGCATCCAATGCCTAATAGACATGGTTGCATCTTTCCGGTGCAACTGAGCCACTGTATCCAGCCGAGAACAATCAACCTCGGGAAGGGCCCGCACATCTACAATGGTGGAAGACCTCAGACTTAATCTTTTCTTAGGGAGAATTGATTCAGGTCTCATTAAACTAGACTTGTCATAGTCATAACAATTATGACTAACCTAGTGGCATGGGTTAGCTCGGATTATTGACCACCTCAGATCAGAACTGTGTCAACAGATATGGCCAGGTAAGTGAGACCGGTGGAAGGAATATGCCATTAACTCGTACAAGAATGCATTCAGGTCGAGTAGCTTCCAATTAAAAATCAGTCGGTCGTATGTGCCAAACTTACCTTAGACACCAAATTGTTGAGCCAGAACCAATTGGATTTAGCCTACAATCCAGACTCTAACCTCTGAGCCTAATTAGGTCTTGCTTGATCGTGACTCGATCTTGACCCAGACTTAATCCTATTAGGCTGGTCAATTTAAGCATTGTTGATCCCATCTAACCAACTCTTGATTCGGTTTGATCAACCGCTTAGACCTAATTGAGCTACCCAAGCCCGAACCCAATATTATGAATATGTCTTAGATCTGAAAATTCTCAATTTTAGACCTAATTAATATTTCATAATCTTAATTTTTAATTAAGTAGGGTTCATAAACAAAATATGCACAATAAATCCTAGGGTTTCAGGATCTAGGGTTTTGCAGAAAGTAAGTTTTGGATTTCTGATTAAGGACGAACACGCAGCACCCCTACACATCATAAGAATACCCCATCGAATGGAAAGAGAGGGCCTTTAAACTCTTCTTCGTTCTTATGACCGGACGGCCAAGAGGAACGCCTTAATCAGGAACATGCAATACTACAAAATAGTTTTAGATCTATATCATATATCTCATATATAAATCAGATCTAATTATGGCATATTTTGCATACATCTCATGTATCAAATCATGCATATTTTTAGATCTAAATTATCTCATAATAATCTAAAAAATTAGATTTAAATTGATCTAATCAAAATAAATTCTAATCTAGACAATTATGTAGAACTATTCTACAACTAGTCTAGACATGCATCAATCATATCTCATATGATATTCAAAAATTAAATAATTTTTATTTGCTATTTTTTAGATGTTATTATAACACTTATAATATCAAAAAATAGTAAATAAAAAGATCTAAAATATGATTTAATCATATTAAATCAAAAAACATGCAAGACTATTCTATAGAACTATTCTATTCTAGAACTAGTCATGCATATCTTCTAATCTTAGATCCAAATCATTTAATTTTAATTTTTTCTGATTTTAGATCTGATCACATCTCATGTGACATCTGAAATCAACTTTATTTTCTAATTAAAATAAATTTAAAATCAGATCTAAATAATTTAGAACCTTGGCTCTGATACCAGTTGAAGGGAAAATCCTGATTTTTCCGGTCCAGGTTCGTTCAGATCTGATTCAGATCAAGAGATATAATTTCAAAATTTTTTCTCTTGATCCCAATCAGATCTTGATATGTTTTAGATCTGATTCTTATTATTTTAATAAATAAAATAAAATAAAAGATAAATTAAATCAAATTTAATTTACCTGATTTGGGTAATCCTATTACCCTGTAGATGATCCTGATTGCAGCGGAAGGTTCTGGATCTAGCCACGCAAGCGCCTGGCCTCTACCGGTATCCACTTGGGTTGGATCTAGAGATCCTCTTCTTCTCTATCACACCTCCAAAAATTAGATCTGGATCTGATCTGGAGGATCTTCAAAACTCGTTTGAAGATCAGCAGTCGTCCTTTGCAGCAGTGCAGCCTTCTTGCTTTTGATCGCCTTTCTTTGATCTGAATCGCACCAACCAAGCTCCAAAACTCTTTTGGACGTGGAGAGGAAAGGGAGAAGAAGCTTTGGCATGGAGGAGGAGAGGAGAAAAGGCCTTTGGGCATATGGGAAACTCTTATCTCAATCAATCTTTGAGTTGGGCGCAGGGTCTTATTTATAGACCTACCTGTGATCCAACTCCTCTTCTTCCCAACCAATCACAACCCTTTGTGAAATCAGATCTAAATCTGATTGGATGGAAATAGAGTCCCCTGGATTCCTCCTTAGAGGGTGCCTAAGACCAGTCAAAGTTGGTTCTTAGAAGAACTCTAATTGGAATCCAAAAAGGAGATGGAGTCCTTGTCCAACAAGGACTCCTAGGCGCCTCCAACTTGGGCTCACACGCCTAGGGTGGCGTGCGCCCTTCTCCTTGCCTAGGTTCTGGCAGGGGGACAGGCCCCCACCAGCTCTCCAATAGGTGCATGACATGTGGTCAAAAGTCAAAGTGTCAATGGTCAATGTTTGACCAGTCAAAGGTAGACTTTTGACCAAAGTCAAAGAACAAGAAATGGCAGGTGACCAAAAATGGCAGGTAATGTCTTACAAAATAAGACAACCTTTTCTGACTTGGACAACCTCCAGTCAGACCATATGAAGGCCTCTGATTGAGCACAAACTCCTTTGGCTCAGAGTCAGGACAACTTATTTATGATAGATAGTAAAAGAAGAACGTTAGGTTCAATCGAGTGCTAGCACGATTTCCTTGAACCTAATTGAATCTCATTCAGATCAATTGAACTAGATCAGTTCAATTGATGATCACCAGATTCAAACCCTTGTTTGTGTGACCCAGTTAGGTTCAGTTCTGTATGGTAATGGGATATGTCATGATCTCTATCATCGACATCATCGAAACTCCTTTCGATGGATCAGAACTCTTCTGATTCGAACAGCTAGAATGATCGATCATCATCTAAATCATTCTAATTGCTCCCAAAATCCACCAGTGACACCTAGCAGTATATGGTGGCAACCCATCAGAGCTGAATGCGAACCTCTTGGTGCAGCTACCTGTGTGATTAAGTTCTTCTATCTTGAGCCCCGATCAGATTAGGGTTAAGGTAAACTCGTCAAACCCTAGTCTCTGTCATATGATGTAATCATTCGATTTGAGTCCAATGTGAAAATCTAAATAGAAACTCTTTCTATTATTTCACTCTACCATGGCCATGGATTTTAGGACTTGATTCTCATGATCATCATAGGGCTGCTCCTCTACCACCGAGGTAGATAGATTCCATCTTGATGCCATCCAGTTCCTACAATGAACATGCTATAGCCAACATACACCTCAGGATTCCATATGGCTAGGAGACCGAGTAATGGTGTAGTCAAACTATAACACCCTCAAGGTGAACTATCGATGCACCTCAGGTCAAAGAACCAGACACACTACTGCAGCATCGAGTCAGTCATTGACGAGAAGGTAGACTCCCTAATGACTACTCGAGGTGGTCACGCTCAGTGCCCTCGTTCTCTAACGAGTACCTGTACTCTCGCTCCGGTGTCTCCACACCGTAGACTCAAGACTCATCTACTAAAGAGAAGCGATTGTACACCAACCTTCCGGATCAATCACCATCCTCGTGATGATCCTATGGTCGGGAGCAATTTATGAGTTAATAATGATTATTCATGTCTTAAATTTTCAACTCTTGAAAATATGAATTATCATTACCATTAACTCAAAGGATGTATCACAGACACTAAATACACATATGTGATAGAAAATAACCCATTTTATTCATATTAGTCAAAATTATAATTTTGCCCCTAGAAGTGTATTACAAGTGTCAGCCAATTTTGGCTTCTAGGGCACATATATCTAATAAGGTTGACCCATGTGATGGAAATCTTCTGCAATGGTTAGTTTTATCCCATTTTGGCAACTTTTAATGGTTTCTTTAAGATCTCCAATGGCTACAAATCTTATCCAGGATTCTCTCCTCCACCCATTGAAGATTTAAAAGGCTATAAAAAGGGAAAAAATATAAGAGATTTCATTATTCAATTCAGTCCTAAGCAAAAAGTATTCATTAAGAAAAGAAGCTTTCATTTTCAAGTTCACCAATCTCTCAAGAGCTCATTCAAGTCTCCAACAATCTTAAGAAAAATCAGAAAAGCTTCCTCCATTATTGTGAAAAGCATTTTTAAGATTTTATTTGCTCATTAAGGGAGGTCAACTTGTATTTGATTCTCATTAACTCTTATACTCTACTTTATTATTTTGATTCAAGTTTTGGGGGGGTTCCAAAACTTGAGAGGGTTGATCCGAGCCTTAAATCGAAGTATGTAGGGTTGGCTTGTACCTAAAGAATAAGTATGCTAGCTTGAGATAGCTAGGGTCAGAGGAACCAATGTTGTATTCTAGTTGAATACGTTTAGCAATTTTGAATTCCCAAGTAGGAGCTTGGGGAGTGGACATAGATGTAAGAAAAGCATCGAACTACTTTAAATCTTGATTGTTTAAGGTGTGCTTGCTATCTTTCTTTCCTTAGTTTGTTAAATTCTTTCTTTCAAATCTTTTATATTTTCATCTAACCTAAATCGCTTTACACACATGACTTGCATATCATCATTCAATCTTAATATTTTTAAATTAGCTTTAAAATTTTAAAACCTAATTTATCCCCCCTCTTGGGTTGTATAGTTAGGCAACAAGTGATATCAGAGCTTGGTGCTCTATGTTGGAAATACGATCTCTTCCCACATAGATCGGCATGGCCGTTGGTGATTAGCCAAGCAACAAGAAAGAACCACTCAGAGATTAATGCAGAAGCATGATCAAATAATTCAAGAAAAAGAGAAGAAGAGAAGAAGAGATTTTTGGGAGAAAAAAGCTTTTATTAAGTATATCTTAGCCTCATTACAATCTTGACTTATTTTAAGTATATATATTTTACAAAGGATCAAGCCCAAGCTCATAGAAAAACTTTTCAAACCCAAACAATCCACGTACATAAAATAATAACCTGCAAATTCAGACTGAGCCGGCTAATTTGCGACTGGGTCAGCTCAGTCCCAGACTGAGTTGACTCAGTTATGTACCATGCCTATAGTCAAAAAATGCTACTTTCTATCTAAATTTTTCTCTGAGAGCTAGCCAACCTAGTCCTGGACTGATCTAACCCAGTTCCCAACTTATTTGGCTCAGTCTCAGGGTGAGCTGGCCTAATTTCTAAACTTTGCTAGGAGAGCTGATTTTTCTTCTGGCTCGCTTCCATCTTCTTATGACTTATCTTCTCATATTTCCAAGACTTGGAAGTGCCACTTCTGAGCTCATATTCTTTTTCTTGGTGCTTTCAAGTCCTTGTGAACTCATCTATTCTTAATAGACCCATCCGTGCCACACATTTCTAAAAGCTGTCTCTGAGGAGTACCTTCGTGAGTGCATCAGATTGATTTTCTTTGGTATGGACCTTCATCAGTTCTACTTCACCTTCCTCCATCAGCTCTCTGATCTTATGGTACCTCACGTCTATATGCTTTGTGCGTGCATGATAGACTAGATTCTGTACTAATAATAGAGCACTCTGGCTATCACTGAACAGTGTAACCTTGCTCTGCTCTACCCCCAACTCATCAATCAGCCTCCTAAGCCAAAGGGCTTCCTTTGCAGCCTCCATTATCCTAATGTACTCAGCCTCTGTGGTAGATAAGACCATGATTGGATGAAGGATTGATCTCCAAGATACTGATCCACCATATACGCAGAAGAGATATCTAGTAGTAGACCTTCTTGTATCAAGATCACCAGCATAATTTGCATCAATAAACCCTTCTAGAGGACCTGAACCTTCACACATCTTCATAGATTATTCTTCAAATCCTTTTGACTGCCCACCAACACCAAACCATAATCTCTTATTTCATGCAGATATCTCAATATCCATTTCAATGCTTTTCAGTGTTCCTTCCCAGGGTTAGCCATGTATCTACTAACTGTGCTCACTACATATGCTATATCTGATTTATAGGACACCATAGTGTACATCACACTTTCTACAGCATTTACATAAGGAACTCATTCCATGTACTCTCTCTCCTCTTTTGATTGGGGGCTCTGTAACTTGGAGAGAGACATATGGCTTGGTAATGGTATCTCTGCAGGTTTGGCCTTCTCTATCTCAAACCTCTCTAGAACCTTCTGAACATACTTTTCTTATGACAAATGGAGCACTCCTTTGCATCTATCTTTGCAAATCTCCATTCCAAGGATTTTTTTAGCTGGATCTAAATTCTTCATCTCAAACTTAGATGATAATGCCCTTTTCAACCTTTTCAAAGCATCCATGCTTCTACTAGCTATGAGCATATCATCTACATACAATAATAGGTACAAGGCATCTTTCTCATCTATATCCTTAACGTAGATACAACAATTATGTTCACATCTGTTGAAACCCAGGCTCAAGACAAAGCTATCTAACCTTCGATACCACTGACAAGGTGATTATTTCAAGCCATACAAAGACTTTTTGAGTAAACATACTTTTTCTTACCGTCCTATCTCCATGAAACCATCTGGCTACTTCATGTAGATTCTTTCCTCCAAAGTTTCATGAAGGAAGGCCGTCTTCATGTCCATCTATTCAAATTTTATGTTATGTTGTGCCACTAGTGACAGCAAAACTTGAATAGATGTATGACGCACCACATGAGAGAAAATTTTTGTGTAGTCGATCCCTTCCCTTTGTGAGTATTTCTTTGCTACCAGCCTTTCTTTGAATCTGACCCATCTTGTTCTGAAGGTGCTTCTTTCTTTATGAACACCCACTTTGAGCCAATAGGTCGAGCATCCTCTAAAAGATCCATCAGCTGCCATGTCTGATTCTTCTCAAGTGATTCCATCTCCTCCATCATGGCCTGCATCCATGAATCATGATCCTCACTCTCCATGACCTCTGTATAATTCTCTAAATTTTCATTACCAGTGATGAGTGCATAGGAGATAACCTCATCAATGCCATATCTGACCGGCCTCCTAATAGTACACTGGGGTTTTTGCAAAGCCACTCCCACTAGCACATCTCTGCTTGATGTCTGTGGTTGCTCCTGCACATCTATCTGAACTACTGACCCTCCATGTTGATTTTCAATCTGAGATAATACTTTTCTGCCTAGCTCCACCTCAATAGGAATACTTCTGTAAGTGGATGTAACCTACATGCCATCATTCTCTGACTGGCTACCACTGTTCATCTTTATTTTCCTAGTTTTATCTATCTCAAACCTCCTTAAGATGCTCTTCTCATCAAAGATAATGTTCCTGTTGATCACTGACTTCTATGCCTGAGAGTCCCACAGCAGGTACCCTTTGACTCCTTGTGTATATCCTATGAATATCATCTTTTGAGATTTCGGATCCAATTTGCTCATCTCGATTGCCTCCATATGTGCATAGGCTGTACAATCAAAGACTTTCAGATGGCCAAGCTCCACCTTCTTTCTACTCCAGACCTCCTCTAGATTGCCTCCATTCAGCTTATGATGAGGGAACCTGTTCATAAGAAAATAAGAAAAAATTAGAGCATCACCCTAAAAGGACTATGGAAGTGATGTTTGCAGCCTCAAACTTCGTGCCTTCTCGATCAATGTTCGGTTCATTTTTTTCGCGACACCATTCTGCTGGGGAGTCATCTTCACCATGTAATGGTGTTTGATGTCATTTTCCTTACAGTACCTTCTTAACTCTAGGCTAGTATACTCTCCTCCATTGTCTGATCTCAGACACTTCGCCTATCTTCCTGACTCCTCTACTTCAGCTCTCCAGGCTCTAAACTAGATAAATACCTCTAATTTTTCTCTGATCAAATAAACCCACACCTTCCTTGAGAAATCATCAATGAAAGTGATAAAGTATTGTGCTCCACCTCTAGTTGATACAGGAGTTGGTCCCTACATATCCGAGTGCACTAAATCCAGCACTCTCTCTTTGCACTTGGTACTTTTGGCAAACTTCATCCTATGCTATTTGCCAAAGATGCATGGCTCACAAAGATCTGTGCCCTTCTTCTTCAGGGCTGGGAACATACCTCTTCTGCTTAGTACAGTAAGCCCACGGTCACTCATATGATGCATTCAATAGTGCCATAGCTGATATAAAATCTGTTCCTCCTGTGCCGCTGCTAGCACCTCTGCACTATCATTTACCACTGAGCCTTTCATTCTATAAAGATTATTGCTTAGTCTTCTACCTCTCATCACCATCAAAGCTTCCTTAGAAATTTTTAGACATCCACTCCCAGCCTAGCTACTAAAAGCATAACCCTGCTCCTCCAAGAAGCCCAAAGAAATCAAATTCTTTTTCAACTTCGATACATGTCTGACATTTGATAATGTACGAATGATTCCGTCATACATCCTCATCTTGATAGAGCCAATTTTAGCTACTTTGCATGGGTGATCATCTTCAAGGCTGACACTTCCACCATCGACTTTCTGGTAGGTAGCAAATCACTCCTGATGAGAAGTATAGTGGCACGAGCATGCTGAATCTAATATCCACATAGTATCATACTCTATGGATCTATCTGATACAACTAGCAGGTCTTCTCCACTACTCACAAAAGCTGTATCATCTTCCTTGTTGGTCTTTCCTTTTTTTGATCTCAAAAGGAAACAATCTCTTCTCAGGTGTTCAGGCTGATGATATTTATAATATTTCAATGTTATCTTCCTTTGATCATGAGACTTTGACCCATCCTTGAATTTTTCTCTTATCTTCTCCTTTGATTTTTTCTGTCTTTCATTCACAGCCAAGATCTTAGACTTAGGGTCTCCCTTGCAGATCTTTTTCCTTTGCTCATTTGATCTGAGCACACCAACAACCTCTTCATAGTTTAGGGTCTCCTTCCCATAAACTAAAGTTGTTATGAAACCATCATACAAACTTGAGAGAAAACATAATAGCAGCAATGCCTGATCCTTCTCGTCGATCTTCACATCCAAACTCATCACCTCAGAACACACTTGATTGAACCTTTGGATACGTGCAACAAGATCTCCACCTTCGAGCATCCTCAGACTATATAGTTGTTTCTTCAACCATAGCTTATTCATCATGTTCTTCCTCATGTATGTGTTCTCCAGTCTCTCCCAGAGCCTCTTTACCATAGTTTCTGTGCAAACCTTAGGCAAAACCTGATCGACCAAATACATCCAAATTGTGCTAAAAGCAATTTCCTCCAACTCTTCCCAATCCTCAGCACTGATCTTTTTTGGTCTTTCTTTTGTCAAGACCTTGTAGATCCTCTGCTGAATCAACAAGTTCTTTACTCTTTACTTTCATAGGGTAAAGTTTTCTTTGCCATTGAACTTCTTAAAATTCATTTTGAATCCACTTGATTCTATGACTTCAAACAAGTCAAGAATATATCCCTAACACCCTTCACAATCACACACACCAGCAAAACTATCCTTTAAAGAAGATCTAACTAGCCCTAGATCTTCTTTCCAAACTTCTGTATCATTGTTCCTTCGTGTAAACAATCTCCACCTCAATCTAGAGACAACCATGAAGCAAACTAGAAGTTTTAGGATAAAACATGATGCAACAGATCCTAGATGTAGTAAACCCTAGGTGTCTTTCCTCCTTCCATGCAACATCACTCTGATACCAATTATCGGAAATACATGCTCTTCCCATATAGATCGGCATAGTCGTTGGTGATTAGCCAAGCAACAAGAAATAACCTCTCAGAGATTAATGTGGAAGCATGATCAAATAATTCAAAAAATAAAGAAAAAGAGAAGAAGAGATTTCTTGGAGAAAAGAGCTTTTATTAAGTATATCTCAGCTTCATTACAATCATGATATATTTTCAGTATATATACTTTACAAAGGATCAAGTCCAAGCTCATAAAAAAACTTTTTAAATCCAAACAACCCACATATACAAAATAATAATCCACAAAAATTAAGCTGACTTAATTTCAGACTGAGCTGGCTAATCCATGACTGGGTCAGCTCAATCCTAGACTGAGCCGACTCAGTTGTGTACCGTGTCAATAGTTTGAAAATGCTACTTTTTATGTAAATTTTTCTTTGAGATCTAGCCGATCTAGTCCTGGACTGAGCCGACCCAGTTTCTAACTTAGCAAGCTCAGTCTTAGGATGAGCCAGCCCAGTTTCTAAACTTTGCTAGGAGAGCTAATTTTTCTTTTGGCTCACTTCCATCTTTTCATGACCTATCTTTTCATATTTCCAAGACTTAGGAGTGCCACTTTTGAGCTCACACTCTAGCTTTACTTTGATTTAATGATCAAGAGCCAAAGATCTATGGCAATCCAAATTAGTATTTCTCTAGCCGGTGGGCAGTCCACAAACCGATCTTCACTTTTCAATGGATCAAACTATACCTATTGAAAAGCTCGGATGAGAATATTCATACAAGCACTTAACTATGATATGTGGAGTATCATAGTTAATGGACCACACACATCCACTAAGATAATTGATGATGTAGAATCAACCAAATTTGAAAGAGAACGGGATGGGGTTGATAAGAAAATGGCTTAATTCAATGCAAGAGCCATGAATATTTTATATTATGCTTTAGATGCTAATAAATTTAATCATATTTTAACATGCATATCGGCTAAGAAAATATGGGATAGGTTAGAAGTAACTCATGAAGGTACTAATCAAGTTAAGGGGTCAAAAATTAACATGCTTGTACATAAATATGAACTTTTCAAAATGGAGCATGATGAGTCAATAACTAAAATATTTACTAGATTTATGAACATTATAAATGGTCTTAAAAGTTTTGGCAAGTCTTATTCTATCAGTGATCTTATGAGAAAGATTCTTAGATCTTTGCCAAGGACATGGGAGGCCAAAGTGACTGCAATCTAAGAAGCCAAAGATCTGAATGTTTTACTCTTGGAGGAACTTTTAGGATCACTAATGACGCATGAGCTAAGCATGAAACAACATCAAGAAGAAGATATCAAGAAAAAGAAGACAATAGCCCTTAAATCTATCACTCAACAAGATGAGGAATTCAATGAAATAGAAGATGAAGAAATAGCCCTCATTATAAGAAAGTTCAAAAAATTTTTGAAGAGAAAACAAGGAATGAGGAAGAGGCCATCTATCAAAGGGAAGCATAGCAAGAAAAAGGATAGGGAGCAGTCCCTTATTTGCTATGAATATAAGAAGTCGGGGTACTTTAGGTTTGAATGTTCTCAACTTAAAAAGGTTTCCAAAAAATACAAGAAAAAGACTATGGTGGCAACATGGAGTGATAGTGATGACTTAAGCTTCGAAGAGAAAGAAGCTCTTGAACAAGCCAACCTGTGTCTTATAGCACATGAAAATGAGGTAAATGCTAAAAGCTCAAATGAATTTATATTTGAAGAACTTCAAGAAGCCTTCTATGATTTAGTAGATGACTTAAAAAAAATAGAAACTAAAAAAAAAGATCTAAAATTTAAGAATCAAGTCTTGCTAAAAGAAAATAAAATTATCCTAAGTGAAAAACTAGTCTTAACTCAAGAGAACCTAAATTTAAAAAATAAAATCGACAAGCTAAAATCGATAGTTGAAAAATTTACTTTAAGTTCAAATAAACTTCATATGATTCTTGAAAATCAAAAGGCCATTTATGATAAAGTCGATCAGACTATAACCCCCTAAGAAAATAAAAATTTTTGAAAAATATTTTTATAGATTTACAAAGCAAAAAAAATTTTAAATGTTACTTGCTTTAAATATGGTAAACTAGAACATAAATCTTATACATATTTCTCTAACAATTTAAATATAAAGAAAATATGGGTTCCAAAAGAAACTATTATGACTAACCTTAAAGAATCCAAGAAAATTTGGATACCTAGAGTAAGGACTTGATTTTGCATGTAGGTGTATCTTGCATCCAAAGAAGAAAATCGAAGGTGGTATCTTGATAGCGGATGCTCAAGATACATGATCGATGATGAGTTTCAATTCATCATGCTTGATGCTAAAAGTAGAGAAATGGTCACCTTTAGAGACAATGGCAAGAAAAAGATTATTGGTATAGGTAATATTGGCATCACTTCCTCCAAGTATATTAAAAATATTTTATTAGTAGATAGTTTGAAATACAGTCTCTTAAGCATTAGTCAACTTTGTAACAAGGGTTACGAAGTTATTTTTGAATCATCATTATGCATTGTAACTAGTCACAATGATGATGGCATTAAGTTTATTGGACATAGACATAGTAATGTTTATATTGTATATTTGAATGATCTTTCTATGATAAACATGCAATGTCTAGTAGCTATGAATGTCAAAATTAACGAGACTAGTTGGCTTTGGTACTGCAGGCTTGCACACATTAGTATGCATTCATTTTTAAAGCTTATCAATAAGAAATTAGTTACCAATTTACCAAAATTGAACTTTGAAAAAGATAAAATTTATGATGCATGCCAACTAGGTAAATAAATTAGAGATTCATTCAAATCTAAGAACATTGTTTCAACTTCTAGGCCATTGAAACTATTGCACATGAATTTGTTTGGTCCTACAAGAACAACAAGCTTAGGTGGAAAATATTATGGTTTTATAATTATCGATGACTACTTATATTTTACATAAATTTTCTTTTTGGTACATAAAGATGAAACTTTTCATGTTTTCTCAAAATTTTATCAAAAAGTTACAAATATAAAGGATTTTCAATTCAAAGCATTCGAAGTGATCATGGAACCAAATTTGAAAACCAAGACTTTGAAAAATTTTGTGATGAAAAAAGAATAAGCCATAATTTTTCAGCACCTAGGACACCCCAACAAAATAGGATGGTAGAAAGAAAAAATAAGACTTTAGAAGAAATGGCCCATATCATGCTATGTGAAAGCAACTTTCCAAAATACTTTTGGATGGAAACAATTAACACAACATGTTATATCTTAAATCATGCCCTAATTAGACCAATTTTAAAGAAAACATCTTATGAGCTTTGGAAAGGAAGAAAACCTAATATTGCATATTTTTATGTTTTTGGTTGCCGATGTTTTATTTTGAACAATGGTAAAGAAAAACTAGAAAAATTTGATGCAAAATCCAATGAAGCTATTTTTCTTGGTTACTCCTTTTCTAGTAAAGCTTTTAGAGTATTTAACAAAAGAACCTTAGTAGTAGCGGCATCAATACATGTTATTTTTGATGAGACTAATGATCTTCCATCAAGAAAGAGTGAGGGTATTAATGATGTAGATCCTCTTATAGAAGGGATGAAGGAGATCATCCTAAAGGATTCAATAATTCAAAATAAAAAGGATCATGAAGACAAGTAAGAAAATGAGGGCGAAGAGCAATGAGAACAACCTCAAGGTACAAATGATCTTTTAAAAGAATATAGATATGTTTACAATCATCCCAAAGAACTAATTATTGGTAATCCTACACATGGGGTAAGAACTCACTCTTCACTTAGAGATGCATATAATCATTTTGCTTTTGTTTCTCATTTTGAACCTAAAACCATAGATGAAGCCAAAAAAACTTATAATTGGATAAATGCAATGCAAGAGAAACTTAATCAATTCGAAAGAAATAATGTATGGATCTTAGTATCAAGATCTAAAAATCATCTAATAATTGGCACAAAATGGGTATATAGAAATAAATTGGATGAAAATGAAAATGTAATTAGGAATAAAGCAAGATTAGTTGCAAAGGGTTATAATCAAGAAGAAGAAAATAATTTTGATGAGACCTTTGCATCTATTGCTAGACTAGAAGCAATTAGACTTTTACTCGCTTATGCATGCTTTATGAATTTTAAGTTATTTCAAATGGATGTCAAAAGTGCTTTTCAAAATGGATATATTGCCAAAAAAGTTTATGTAGAACAACCTTCCAATTTTGAAAATCATGCTTTTTCAACTCATGTTTTCAAATTAAACAAAGCATTATACGGTTTAAAACAAGCACCTAGGGCTTGGTATGAAAGATTAATTCTTGCTTAATAATGAATTTTCAAGAGGAAATGTGGATACAACCCTTTTCATTAAAAGAGATCATGATGACATATTAGTAATACAAATATATGTTGATGACATTATATTTGGATTTACTAATAAAACTTTATATCAAGATTTTGCTAAGCTCATGCAGGGGGAGTTTGAGATGAGCATGATGGGTGAACTAACGTTCTTCCTTAGACTTCAATTAAACAAATAAAGGAAGAAATCTCCATTACCCAAAGCAAGTACACAAGAGAGTTAATTAAAAGATTTGGGATGGAGAGCTCCAAAGCCATTGGCACCCTCATGAGTCTATCATGTAAGCTTGACAAGGATGAAGGAGGTAAAAATATTGATATAGAGATTTATAGAGGCATGATAGATTCGTTATTGTATTTAACTGCTAGTAGACCAGATATCATGTTTAGTGTTTGTTTATGTGCATGATTTTAATCTAATCCAAAAGAATCATATTTAAATGCTATAAAAAGAATACTTAAATACCTAAAAAAAACTCAAACCATAGGTTTATGGTACTCTAAGAATTCATCAATTGATTTAATTGAATATTCAGATGCAAACTTTGCTAAATGTAGATTAGACAGAAAAAGCACTAATAGAACTTGTCAACTTTTAGGAGTTAACTTAATTTCTTGGTTTAGCAAGAAGCAAAATTTGGTAGCATTGTCTACAGTCGAGGCCAAATACATTACAGTCGAAAGTTGCTATACACAAATCTTGTGGATTAAGCAACAACTTGAGGACTTTGGCATTAAACTAAACAATACTTCCATAAGATGTGATAATACTAGTGCCATAAATCTAACTAAGAATTCAATCTAACACTCTAGATCAAAACACATTGAAATAAAACATCATTTCGTAAGAGAGCATGTTCAAAATAATGACATAATTCTTGATTATATTGTACTAAAAAATAATTAGCTGATATTTTTACTAAGACCTTGAGTGAAGATAAATTTTATGAAATTAGGAGAAAATTGAGAATTTTAGATCCTTTTGCTTAAATATCCTTCTTTTGATTCCAACTTATCCTCTACTAATATTTTTGGATCAATCCTTGAGACTTAATTTCATTACTTTAAGTTAAAAATTACCCATCATTCTTATCTTTTTCTTGATTATAAGAAGAAAAATTATTTTTGAACTTAATAAGAAAAATCATGGATAAACAATTATATTTTACTTATCTCATAGATTTATTTGTGCATTCTAATGATTTTAATCATTTGATTTATTTTAAGCAACTATTTATATTTTACATATTTTGATCATATTATTATCCTTTTTAAAAATTAATTAGTATCAAAAAATTATTTTTGATCTTAAAAAAGGATTATTGATGAATATTCATGCCTTGTTTAGATTGATTAATTTTGAAAAATAAATTTAAGAAAAATACTCTTTTTAAGTCTTTTGATATTGATGTCAAGCAAAATATTTCAAAGAAGCTATTAAAATCAAATATTCAAAGAGAACTTTAATTTTTAATCAATTGATATCAGACAGCTTAACATTTATCTTATATTTTATTGATATTAATATATATAATAATAAAAGAAAAGAAGAGATGATCCTTGAAAAATTGAATATATCTTATAATTTGCTTTAAATGATCTATTTAAAATCTTTAATCTTTGAAATATTCCATCTCTCTTGAATCTTTGAAGTTTAAAATAATTTTATTTAATTTATTTATTTTATTCAAAAAAGGGGAGATGTATTTTTAATCCATATTGTTCATAAATAGAATTTTTTAAAAAAAGAAAAAAGATATTCATTTTAAATTTATTATATTTTTTCAAAATAGGAAAGAAAAGCTAAAAGATATATTTATCCAACAATAATTATAAAAAAGAGGGGGAGAAAATATTGTGTGATGAATTTACTCTTAAAAAATAAGGAAAAAGATGTTTGTTTGTTAAATATTATCTAGTTAGCCTTGACTGAATATTCTAATTAATTTAAGTTAAGGACAATGAATTTTGATTGTTTTATGATCCTTTTAACTTAAGCCTTTATGTAATTATTCAATTTAAATTCAATTGATTTGATTACTAAATTATTTTTGATAACTAATTAAAGTTAAAACTAATTTAAAATATATTTTTACTCTAAATAAATTAATTTTGATACATACTTTTAATTTTAAAATTTATTTAAAAATATGAATATAATATAAAATTTTTAATGTGTCTTTAGTAAAATCATTTTGCTCTGATACTATCTTTGTTTTGCTCGATACATTTCTGATATATATCTTTTCCGAGCTTAATTGATTGAAATTTATTTAAGAAAAGAAAAGAATGAATAATGAATTAAATGTTATGCTTGATTCCACTATTCAAATCTTTGAAAATCTCTAATCCTCTTAAAGCTTAAAAATACATGCTTGAAAATATGTTCAAAGAATCATATACATTCAAAAAAGAGAAGAGCCTTTGATATTTGAGTTTAAGCTAATTTCTATAAAGAAAAATTTCAAAAGATAAGCATTTAAAGGAAAAATGATTTATTTGATTTGATTTGATTTAATTTTTTAAATTTTTGATTTAATTTTTTAAATTTGATACATCTATCATTTGACACACTCCATCAAATATCTGATTCAGATGCTTCTAGCTGTAATCTATACTAGATCTAGTTTAGTCATCTTTGTATTAGATTATGATCTAGTATCTCTTAGTTATTTTTATGAGTTGTTGATCAAGTCATGGTTGGTTATATTTTTTTTGGATCTAACTTATGGCATTGGTATTATTGGCTGCTTGGATCATGGATAGTTGTATCCATGGATAGTTGTATGTTTTGATGGCCTAACTCTCATAAATGCTTTTAATACCTTTAGCACTTATATGTTTTGATGACTTGATGTTATGATTTATTGTATGTGAAATGATATCATTTGGATGTAAATATGTGTATATAAATATAATGATGTCATTTGAATGATGTGAAATGTAACCTCTATGAATTGGCTAAAATTCTATTATGATATGCTGAAAATACAGTGTTGTATATAAGCAAATTGAAAGTTTTGTTATAAACTCTTATTCTAACAGAAAAATATATGGAATAAATTAAGGGGGAGGCTTTTTTTTTTTGAATTTTAAAATTTCTTAAGATCTTACTTGATGATATCAAAAAGGGAGAGTAAAGTAAATAAAATTAGACTATAAGCAAAATTGATAAAAAAAATAAGTAAGTCAAATAATTTTGCAAATAATTTGAATGTCTAATCATAGGTAATCTTCAAACTGTTCTTTATGAACTATTTGTCAAATAATTGAATATGATATTATAGTAAGTGATGTAGGCTTCTACATGCTTTATTTTTGCTTATGCTCAAATATTTTATCATCATCAAAAAGGAGAAGATTGTTGCTCCAAGAATTGATTTTGATGATTATAAAGTATTTGAGGAAATTACTAATGGATTTGGCTTGAAAAAAGATTTTTTATATTTCAAGAGCAAAATTATAATTTTATCAAGTTTTGATCTGAGAGCCTTAAGAGCAAGTATAGAAGATTTTTGATCCTTTGAAGGTAGTCTCATGATTTTTGGATGCATATTGGAAGAAAATCAAGTTTGAAGCAGAAGGATCGACCCCTAGGTCTACTCCTACTGAAACGGGCTATTTGGTATGCTATTTCTGTGCCAAGGGTCGACCTCAGGGTCAACCTCTACTGTTCCGAAGGTCAAAAATATAGAATAATCGATTTTCTAGATTCTATCTCAGAGGTCGACCCCTAGATTTTCTAGATTCTATCTCAAAGGTCGACCCCTATGCTAGAGGTCGACCTATGAGTCGATCACTATGATGAAAATCTTTTGCAATGGCTAGTTTTATCCTAATTTGGTAGCTTTTAATGATTTCTTTAAGATCTCCAATGGCTACAAACCTTGCCCAATATTCTCTCCTCCATCCATTGAAGATTTAAAAGGCTATAAAAAGAGAAAAAATATAAGAGATTTCATTATTTAATTCAATCCTAAGCAAAAAGCATTCATCAAAAAAAGAAGCTTTTATTTTCAAATTCACCAACCTCTCAAGAGCTCATTCAAGTCTCCAACAATCTTAACGAAAATCAAAAAAGCTTCCTCAATTATTATGAAAAGCATTCTTTGTTAGATGTGTGTCTTAGAAGCTAGATTGGCTAACACTTGTAATACAATTCTAAGAGCAATTTTATAATTTTGACTATAAATTAATAAAAAAATTATTTTCTATCATAGTGTATATTTAAAGTGTATGTGATGCATCATTTGAGTTAATGGTAATGACAATTCATATTTTCAAAGAGTTGAAAATTTAAGACAGAATTTTCATATTTAATTCATAAACTGCTTCCGACCGTAGGATCATCACAAGAATGATGATTGATCCAAAAGATTGGTGTACAATCACTTTCTTTGAGTAGATGAGTCTTGAGTTTATAGTATGGAGATATCGGAGTGAGAGTATAGGTACTCGTTAGAGAATGAGGGCACTGAGCATGACCACCTCGAGCATTCATAAGAAAGTCTACCTTCTCGTTGATGACTGGCTCGATGTTGCAGTAGTGTATCTGGTTCTTTGACCTGAGGTGCTTTGATAATTCAGCTTGAGGGTGTTGTAGTTTGACTATACCATAACTCGATCTCTTAGTCATTCAGAATCCTGAGGTATATGTTGGCTATAGTACATTCATTGTAGGAATTGAATTGCACCAATAAGGGATCTATCTACCTCGGTAGATAAGGAGTAGTCCTATGATGATCATGAGAATCGAGTCCATAAGTACATGGCCATAGCACAGTGAAGATGATAGAAAGAGTTTCTATAAGTGTTTCACATAGGACTCGAATTGAATAATTAATTCATATGATGGATATTGGGTTTGACGAGTTCACCTTAACCCTAATTCCGTCAGGGCTCAAGATAGAAGAATCCAATCACATAGATAGCTACATCGAGAGGTTCACTTTTAGTTCTGATGGATTGCCACCATATACTGCTAGGTGTCACTGATGGATTTTGAGAGCAATTAGAATGATTTTGATGATCGATCATTCTAATTGTATGAATCAGAAAAGTTCTAGTCCATTAAAAGATATTTTGATGATGTCAATGATGGAGATCATGACATATCTCATTATCATACGAAATTGAACCTAACTGGGTCACACAAACAAGAGTTTGGGTCTGGATGTCATCAATTAAGCTAACTTAGTTTGATTGATTTGGATTACATCCAATCAGGTTCAAGGTAATCATGCTAGCACACGATTGAGCCTGACTTTCTCCTTGTATAATCTTTCTAATTTATCACAACCAAGTCAAATTTGATTTGACTCATTTCTATATCTTGAATGGATTTATTTTCATCTAACTAGAATAAGTCCAGGTTAGATTAATTATGAAAATTAAATTTATTCCTAGTGTAATTGGACTAGGGTCAATAGTTGACCCAATTGAAAGAATTGAGGGTCACATTATCAGAGAATTTTAGAAAATTCTTTAGAAATTATTTTGCTTTTATTTTTGGCTATATGATATGGAATGAGTTATACTTTGGGTGTGCAAAATTTTGTGATTTTTGGAGGTCCTAGACTAGGTTTTGATAGAGTTTGATTTGGATCAAACTCTTGAGGGAAGAGTCCTAGACGCACATGGACTCTTCCTTATCCTTTCATGCTGCCACCTTCCAGATGAATTTTTGGCATCAAAACCAAATGGGATCTAGGGTTTTTTGTGGAGATCAGGTCCAAGAGTCCTAATAGTTAAATTAATAAGGTTTTTGGTCATAAAGGGACTCTTTATGGCGCTATGTCTTGTATAAGAACTCTTCTCATGAAATTGCCTCAATATAATTTATTTTTTCCACATCCAAAGGAGGCTTCTCTCTAATATCCACACCCCCTCTATCCTTGCTCTCCCTCTCTTCTACATGTCTAAAAATTTAGGCATAAATCTGAGTTGAAGGTCCAAGGTTTTTGGTACAAGATTCAGCATCTACGCGATGGTATTCGTGAGACGAACAGGCTGCCCTCAGAAGTTATTTTGAAGGCCTTTCAAATCAGATCCAGATTTAATTTTTGAAGGAGAGATTTATGAGAAGAAGATATTCAGATCCTGCTTGAGTGGATACTGGTAGAGGCCAGGCGTGTGCGTGGCTCCTACCAGAACCTCAGGAATTAATAGGATCATCATAGGATAATTAGATTACCAAATCAGGTACTTAAAATTAAATCTGATTTAATTTTACTTTTAACTTTTAATATCAGATCTCTATGATCAAATTTAAGAAGTCTCATATTTGATTAAAATTTTAGAAAAAAAATTTTAAAATATTTTTTTAAATCCAATCATATCTGAACGATCTTGTGCCGAAAAAATAAGTTTTTCCTTCAACTGGTATCAAAGCCAGGTTGCAGTTCTTCAGATCTATTTTAGATCTAATTTTATTTTTATTTTTGATCTAATATTAAAAAAATTTTAGATATCACATTAGATGTGATTAGATCTGAAATCAAAAAGTTAAAATTAAATCATTTAGATCTGATATGTATGAGATGCATGACTAGATTGGGAATAGAATAGTTCTACGTGTAGTCTAGTATAATCATATTATTAATTTGATTAAATATAATTTTAAATCTATTTAATTTATATTATTTTGATACTATAATTATTATAATCAGATCTAAAAAATAGAAAATAAAGTTTTTAATTTTTAATTTATTCATATATGATATGAAAAGATGCATGTTTAGACTAGTTGTAGAATAGTTCTACAAATTATCTAGAATAGTTTTATTTTGATATGATCAAATTTAAATCTATTTTTTAGATATTATATATGATATTTTAGATCTAAAAGATATGCATATTTAATTTAGTGATGATACATGCAATGTATGCAAAGCATGTATTAGTTAGATCATTAATTATATATGTGATATATGATCTAGATCTAACTAGTTTTGTAGTATCAATTAAATTTCTAATTAAGGCATTCTCCTTAGCCATCTAATCATACGAATAAAGTAGGATTTAAAGGTCCTCTTCTTTCATTCAATGGAATGTTCTTATGTCATGTAGGGGTGCTGTGCATTCGTCCTTAATCAAAAATTAGAACATATTTTTTTGTAAAATCTTAGATCCTGAAACCCTAGGATTTTGATACATATTTTTTTTTGTTTATGAATCCAAACTTAATTAAGAATTAAGATTATGAAACTAATTAGATCTAAAATTAAGAATTTTTAGATCTAAGATATTTTCATAAAATTAGATTTGGGTTTGGGTAGCTGAATTAGGTCTAGTGGTTGATCAAATCGAATTAAGAGTTATTAGGTGGGATCAAAAGTGCTTAGAATTAACCAGCCCAATAGTTGTAAGTCTGAGTCAAGGTCGACTCATAGCCACATGTGATCGATCCAATTAAGACCTAATTTGGCTCCATGGTTCGAGCCTAGATTGTAGGCTAATCCAATTAGTTCTAGTTCGATAACTTGATGTCTAAGGTAAGTTTGACAGATACGATCGATTAGTTTTTAATTGAAAGCTACTCGACTTGAACATGTTCTTGTCGAGTTAATGGCACATCCCTTCCATCGATCTTACTTACCTAGCCATTTGTGTCAACCTAATTCTGATTTGAGATGGCTAACAGTTCGAGCTAACCCATGCCACTAGACTTGTCATAAACATTATGACTGAGTCAAGTCTAAGAGACCTAAATTGAATCTCTTTAAGAAAAGATTAAGTCAATTGATCTTCCACCGTTGTAGATATGCGGGCCCTTCTCAGGGTTGATTATTCTCGGTTGGTTACAGTGGCTTAGTTGCACTGAGAAGATGCAACCACATCTATTAGGCATTGGATGCTATGAGTTGGAGGATGGGTTGGGCTTAATATTTTGGATACGATGAGAGATCCAATCAAGAATCCAATTCGTGCAAATGGTGAGTCTGACTTAACTAAGAAGTGGATCAATATTCTGGATATGGTGAGATTCATGAATTAAAGATCAGGATTAGGTGTACCATGATTAGAGAATTATTGGATAAGAGTTGTCCACTCATCAGTTGATCCAACACCAATAACTATTAGGTGAGGTGGTGAGCCAGTCGATGGAACCGCACCATCCACTAGAAATCAATTGATCATGAAGATTTTTGTATCTTTGCCCAGAGAGTATAGGGATCCAAGAAAATAGTAAAAGCCTAATTTATTTAAAAATAAAATTTTTAAATAAATTGATTAAGTCTAATTATAAAATTTAACTAGAAACTTTGATTCTCTATAGAAAAATATATGCATCCAACCCACTAGCCCGTATCCTGAATACCCATAGACTGACCGAACCCAACTTCAAGGATTGGCTCTAGAACTTCAAAATTATTTTGGATTCTGAGAAGTTGACTCATGTGTTAGAATAGGATCCTTCCACTTTACCAACCCATCCATCCACTGATCAGAGAGCGTCTCTAGAGAAGTGGACGGATGATGATAACAAAGCCAGGTATTACATGTTGGGCTTGATGTTTGATGAGCTCTAGTGCCAACATGAAGACATTAAGACTAGCCACCAAATGTTGGCTCACCTATAAGAGTTGTTTGGTGAACAAAGTTGCACAGCCAAATATCAAGTCACTAGAAGATTTTTTAAGGCTTAAATGCGTGATGGGCAGTCGGTCCAAGATCATTGTTTGATGATGATCAAGGACTTAGAAAAGCTTTAGAAGCTCGGTGTCAAGTTGGATAAGGATTTGTAGATTGGTATAATTCTACAATCCTTGACTGATGCGTATAGGCAGTTCATCATGAACTACCATATGCACAAACTATAGAATACTTTGGCAGAATTTATGAATATGCTGGTTACTACTGAGCTTTATATAAAAGATTCTAAAGGCTCAGTACTTGCTGTAGAGCAAACTTCTTCCAAGAGAAAGTCTTTTAGAAAGAAGAAGAAGTCCATGAAAAAGCATAAGATGAATGGTGGAAAGAAGAAGAAGATAGAGCCGAAGAAGAAGACCGCTGATAAAAAAAAATATTTCCATTGCAATATAGATGGTCATTAAAAGTGAAATTGCCCCTTATACCTGGCCAGCCTGAAGAATAAGGAGGCAGGTCCTTCTGGAGGTATGCTCGTTATAGAATCTAACTTTACGATTTCTTCTACATCCAATTGGGTGCTTGACTTTGGTTCTAGTACTCACTTATGCACTTCTACCACTACTATAGAAAAGGGCTATGGCAGCGGTTCGTAACTGCTGTCATAGCCTAAAAAATTGCTGTCATAAGCTATGGTAGCGGTTCTCTAACCACTGCTACTGCAGCCGTTGCCGTAGCTCTATGGCAGTGGTTATTGCAGTGGTTGTTTGAACCACTACCATAGATAGCCTATTGCAGTAGTTTATAAAATGCTGCAATAGATCGACCTATAGCAGTGGTTATGTAATCGCTGCCATAGGTTATCTATAGCAGTGGTTACATAACCACTGCCATAGGAATCTATAGCAGTGGTTTTTTAATCGCTGTCATAGGTCTAATGCAGCGGTTGGCACCATTTGCACTAGAAACCTATGGCAGTGGTTGGCATGGATATGGCAGCAGTTATAAAACTACTACTGTAGATCTTGAATAATTAAAAAAATTAAAATTTTTATTTTTTTATATATTTTATCTGATAAATATAGATATATAATACAAAAAAAATATAATAAATATAAAAATTATTCTAAAATACTAAAATTTTATTACCAAATAAAATTTATTATAATATTTTTTTTAAAAAAATAAAATACATCAAAAGTCTCCTAAATCTACATCATCGTCGTCATCACCGGCAGCTAGAGTTGGAGCCAGAGCTGGAGCTAAAGTCGGAGCTGGAGCTGGTGCTAGAGTTGAAGCTGGAGCTAGAGCTGGATTGCAGGCCAACATATCTTCGAAGCCTGTGACTTCAAAATACGTGCTGAGTGTCGACATCATATCTCTCACGATGTCCTCTAGATGAGATGTGTGTTCCTCAGCCCGATCTACCCGCATCACAGCATGATCTGCCCATGCCAATATTTTCTCAAGCTCCTTCCAGCTGATGACACTGAAAGTCTATGAGGAGATGCTCGCCTCGAACCAGTAGCTCATTGGCGTATGCTCGAGTCTGCATCAGATCCTCCCAGAGTGCTCAGGCCTCAAGACCTGAGATAGATGGTCATGAGGCCCAAAGGTATTCGAGCCCTCGCTTGCGAGCACATCTAACTAATTTTGTAATTATAAATTAAAATAAAATTTTTTAAGAAATGCTATAATACTAATCATATATACTAATATATTTAATACTTACAAAAATATGTCTGATCGCGGCGTTCATCGACCTGCCAGTCTTGTCCGTACGGTTAGATCGAAAGATCTCGCTACAGCTGGGCATCACTCCATCTCTTATCAGTTATAATAAAGAATAAATTTATTAGAAAGATGATAAAAAATAAGAATTTAATTTATCTAATAAGATTTAAAATTAATTATCTCTCTATGCACACGACTGGCCATAGACTCGTGGCCTAGAGTGTGCGTATACTCCTGGGCTGCATGGTTCTTTCGATTCTGATGGAAGGTAGCCTAACAAGTATTCAAATAAATAATAAATATTTAAAAAATATTTAAATAAAATTTTAAGCGTATTGAAAAATTCAAAAGTTAGGAATTTTATCTTAAACTCTTGGCTCCTCCGGTGTCTAACCATCCTCTCCTACTGACTTGGAGGACAGTCCTGTATCTAGTGAACAAGCTTCTCTAGAGTGTCTCATTGGTGCTCGAGCCATCCTCTGTGGAGCTTGACCTTGTAACCTCGGAACAACTTTTTGATCTTTCTTAGTTGGGCATCTCGAGTCCTCTCATGATTGAAAAAGTCGTACCTCCTCTGCACAAAGTTATCAAAAATCACTTACAAAATTATTCTAATCAAACATATATAGTGTAAACATATAAAATGCATAAATATAACTAAGATGCACGTACTTACCCATATCTCCTCCCATACCCGGTCCCTAATGGCAGCATCCATTAAATGCGAGTCTTTGGGCTCTACGAGAATGATGTCCGACTGCCTCACAAGCACTCCAAAAAAAGAATGCATCTCCCATGCGGTCTCTCCTACCGACCTCCCCTCCACATCGTAATAGACCATCACCTGATGCTAGCGGTTCCACATGTGTGCCATACATGTGAGACCACGAAATGTCTGACTGGATGATGCACCTACAATGCAAATACATTATACAAATATATAAGTATACAAATACTATATAAAAAATAAAGTTATGCTAATATAATAAAAATGTACACTTAGATGCCTGCATAGTAGCATGTGTCTTAGATATGGGCAATGGTAGAGGCTCAGCTGCCAGTGGAGTAGATACCATCGGTGGAGTAGATGCCGGTGGTGGAGGTCCCTAAGCAGCCGATGTCGAGGTGGATGGAGTATGCTCCGACTGCTTCGACTGCTCCTCGGATGTTGAATTGCTAGTAACTCGCCGAGGGGCAGGGGTGAAAGTTAGATGGCATTTCGATGACATCGTGATCTATAATGTTAATGAACATTAATCAATATAACATGTTGAACAATAATATTAGTATAGCATCAATAAATAGTCTCTAATATGTACACTAATCAATTGATGGGTCTATCGTTATGTAATGTAATAAACAAAAGCAACAAGATATAAACATCCAAAAAATATTATGCAATAAATTCTATAATATGAATTACATTCATAAATAATTAAGGATGAGCAACAATCGTAGAACCTTGGTGTTAATCTAGAAATTTGAAAGAAGAACAAAGTAGATGATGGTGGCACCTTAGGACTTAAAGTTGGAACTTTAGAGAGACATATCAAATTTTATTCGCTCAGAAGCTGAGCCGGCTCCATGCCTGAGACAGCCAGCTCCGTGCTTGAGACATCCGACTTGGGTCCTCCTCCAGTCAACTCGATCATGGCCCGAGCCAGCTCGACTGGGTATCCGAGTCGAATCGACTGTGTGCCATCCTCTCGATCACTCCCTCTCTACCTCTCTCGATCTCTCTCACCGACAATGGTGGCGAGGCCGAACCCCTCCCTTCCAACTTTTTCATCTCTCGATCTTCCTCTCTCCCTCTCTCAATCTCCCTCGTCGATGAGGTCGGACCCCATCCCTTCCTCTCTCACTCTCTCGATCTCCCTCACCGGCAAGGCCGAACCCCATCCCTCTCAGTGATGCCGATGAGGTCGAACCCCTCCCTCCCTCTCTCTCTCTTGATCTCCCACTCTCCCCTCTCTCGATCTCCCTCGTCGATGAGGCCGGACCCCCTCCCTTCCAATGATGGCGATGAGGTCGGACCCCTTCCCTCCCAATGATGGCGGCGAGGTCAGATCCCTCTCTTTCTCTCTTCCTTTCTTGATCTCTCTCGTCGACAATGGTGACGAGGTCGGACCCCCTCCCTCCCTCCCTTCCTCCCACTCTCGATCTTCCTTATCGACGACGGTTGGCGAGCGATCGACCCTCCCTCTCTTAATCTGTCGATCTCCCTCTTAGTCTCTCTATTTCTTAGTTTTGGATTCCAAAATCAGGTTCAATCTTTCGGGATCCATTAGGGTCCGGATCTGATACTTCAAGTATAGATCCATCGGGTATTTAGATTCAAATTCGATACCAGTAATTAAAATTGAATCTAAATTTGAATATCCAGGTTTCGATCTAAATCCAATCTATTGACAGATCTAGTCTACAGCCATCGATATGGCACAGCCTAAGGGTATCGCCATGGCACGGCCTAAACACTATGGCATGTAGATAATTATAATATTTATAATATTTATTATAAATATTTTATAAATTATTATAAATATATATGATTAATAAATAATACGATAAATTTTTTTAAAAAAATTATATCTACGGCTATAGAGAGTGGGTCACATCGAAAGCTCCGAGGATCATCGACAATGATGCTAGAGGAGGACGATGGCACTAGAGGTAATTTGCGAAACAAAAATAAGATAGTGAGATAGAGAAGAGAGAGAAAAGAGGGAAAGAGAGAGAGCAGGGATGGTCGGAGATGGGGGCCAGGGGGAGGGGCACAGTGATGAGGAGGCCTAGGAGGCACAGTGATGGGAGGGTCGGCGATCGAAAGGGAGAGTGTGGGGGTGGGGAGCCGGGTGGGGGTGGCGGGAGGGGTGGCTGAGGATGGGGGGGTGGGGGTGGTAGGGAGGGGTGGCTAGGGATGGGGGAAAGGAGGGGCGGTTGGAGGGAGGGTGGGGTTGTGGGGGGGCCGGGGTGGATGGTGGCAGGGAGGGGCAGTCGGAGATGGAGAGGCTGGGGGGTGGCAGGGTGGTGGGGAGGGGCGGCTGAGGATCAGGAGAAGGAGGGCAGCCGAGGGGAGGGTGGGGGGATCGGGTGGGGGTTGGCGGGGAGGAGCGGCTAGGGATTGGGGGAAGGAGGGGTGGCTGGGGGGAGGGGGAGGTGGGAGGGTCGGGTGGGGGTGGCGGTTGGCGGGGAGGGGTGGCCAGGGATGGGGGGGCCGGAGGAGGAGGAGGGGAAGGAGGGGCAGCGTCGATCGAGAGGGAAGGAGAGGTGACGCCGGTTGGGGGGAAGAAGTCTCACCGACGATGGAGAGGAGGATGAGAGACAGAGAGAGAGATCGAGTGCGCACGAAAGAGAAGCAGAAAAAATTTGGAGATTTTTAACCTAACCTATAGTAGTGGTTATCAAATCACCGCCATAGATCTACGGCAGCGATTCTATAATCACTGTCGTAGATCTATAGCAGCGATTTTTGATAACCGCTGCCGTAGGTTAAAAATAATTTTTTTTATTTTTTTATAAATATTATATAATTTTAAAATTTAATATCTATCTTCATCATTCATTATCTAAATAATAATCATTAGAGTGTCGTCACAAAAGGTCACCTCAATCCGATGGCCCTAGCTTCATCAATTAGAAAAATTCGATTTCATCGATCATGAACAATAATATGATGATCTAATAGATAGAGATCTTCGATGGATCCAAAAATATGTAATGATGATCTCAATAATGTTTGTAGCATACTATCAAAGTTTCACTTCAATTGGATATCGTTATCATGGTCAATTTAGTACGGAATAATTTCGATCGTTAAATTAGAAACATGCGATCAAAGGGTTAAACGGCGTTCGATTATGAGATAATTTTTTAGTTAAATAATTTTTATTATAATTTTAAATATTTTATACAATGATGATAGTAAAATTTAAATTATTTTCATATAAATTATTCATGTTAAGTAGATATTGCAAAAGCACGAGCATAACAACCAGTGAAGTTTCAAAATGGTTATCAGAAGATGTATAGTTCTAGATCATTTTTCATCTCATGAGTTAAATTTTATAATCAATACCATAAAAAATGATTAAAATAGTAGCCAAGATTATTTATAAAAAAAATTATCTCATAATCGGATACCATTTGATCCTTTGATCACTCGTTTATCATTTAACGGCTGAAACTAACCTATACTAAATTGATCGAGATAACAATATTTGATTAAAGTAAAACTTCGATAGTATGCTACAAATATCATCGAGATCATCGTTGCAGATTTTTGGATCCATCGGAGGTCTCCATCTATCAAATCATTGCATCATCATTCATGATCGTCGAAATCAAATTTTTCTGATCAATGAAGCTAGGGACATCAGATCGAGGTAATCTTTTATGATGACACTCTAATAATAATTATTTAAATAATGAATGATGAATATGAATATTAAATTTTAAAATTAAATAATATTTAAAGAAGAAAAAAAATATATGGTAGTGGTTACAATTAACCGCTGCCATAAATAAGCTTATAGCAGTGGTTCCTACTAACCACTACGATAGGTTCGACTTATGGCAGCAATTTCACTAACCGCTGCTATAGGTTCGAGCTATAGCAGTGGTTACAATGAACCACTGCTATGGTCCGACCTATGGTAGTGGTTTCATATAACCGCTGCTATAGGTCCGACCTATAGCAGTGGTCGGACCTATAGCAGTGGTTAACCAAAACCACTATCGTAGGATCTATAGCAATAATTTTGATACCAACTGCCATAGTATGCGCTACCATAAAACCTTTTTGTAGTAGTGTATGTTGGGTTTTGAGGATAGCAGGAAGCTGAGGGATGATGAGATGATTCTATGCATCGAGAATGGAGCAAAAATTGCTACAATGGCCATAGGAATCTACCCTCTGTGATTACCGTTAGAATTAGATTTAGTTCTTAGAGACTATTTTTATGTGCCCGTAGCAAGCAGAAATTTGATTTTTATTTCATGTTTAGCATAGGAAGGCTATGTAGTTAGTTTTCTTAAGGACCATTGTAATATTCTTTATGAAAGAAATAAAATTGCAAGTGGTTACCTTATAAATGGTCTCTATCAATTACATATTGATGTTTCTATTTTCAATATCGAGCAAAATATGAATGCCATAGGATCAAAATGACCTAGGGATAGTCTAAACGATAGGTATCTGTGGCACCTTAGGCTAGGTCATATAGTGGAAGATAGGATTAACAAATTAGAGAAATCCGAACTATTGAGTTCGTTGACTTTCGAGTCATATCCGATTTATGAATCATGCCCTCATGGCAAAATGACCAAGCTCTCTTTTGTAGGACATGGAGAAAGGGCCACAGACCTAATTTTTCTAGTACATACCAATGTGTGTGGCCCATTTGATGTGTCGGCTAGGGGCAACTATGTCTACTTCATCATCTTTATCGATGATTTATGTCAGTATGGGTATGTGTATTTGATGCGACATAAATCTGAAGCTTTCAAAAAGTTCAAAAAATTCAGACATGGAGTAGAGAAACAAACTAGAAAACCCATTAAGATTCTTCGATCGGATCGAAAAGGTGAATATCTTAGTCGAAAATTTCTAGACTATCTTAAGCAAAATGGCATAGTCTCTTAATAGACTTCATTTGGAACACCTCAACTCGACGTGGTTTTAGAATGGAGAAATTGGATCTTATTAGATATGGTCCGATCAATGATGAGTTTCATGGACCTTCCTGAGTTTCTTTAGGGACATAGTCTAATGACCGCTATATATTTACTAAATAGGATTCCCTCTAAAACTATTCCTACCACACCATATGAGATATGACATGGTAAGAAATCAAGTCTGAGTTATCTTAGAATTTAGGATTGTCTAGCTCATGTCAAGAGATAACAGGCGAACAAGTTAGAGTATAGGTCCTTTAGAGCTTGGTTCATAGGATATCCTAAAGAGTCATTAGGATATTATTTCTACATTCTAGAAGATCACAATATGATTATGAGTCGACATGCCATCTTTCTTGAAAAATAGTTTATTCAAAATGGTGGCATTGGAAGCTAGATTAGGCTCGAGGAGAAAGTCTGATAAGAGTAACGAACTAAGGATCCTATGAAATCCAATCAGATTGAGCCAGTTCAATCACTATCTCCTCCACCTCGTAGATTAGAAAGGATTTTTCATCATCCTGAAAGGTACTTAGGTACTATTTCAGAGGATGTAGAAGAAATATTCCTCATGAAAAATGGGGTTCATGGTGATGATCCCAAAATCTATGAGGAGGCGATATTGTTAGATATGTGTGCCCTAGAAGTTAGAATTGCTGACACTTGTTATACACTTCTAAGGGCAAAATTTTAATTTTGATTATAAATAATAAAATAGATTATTTTCTATCATAATGTATATTTAGTGTCTGTGATACATCCCTTGAGTTAATGATAATAATAATTCTTATTTTCGAGAGTTAAAAATTTAAGATAAGAATTTTCATTATTAACTCATAAAATGCTCCTGACCGTAGGTTCATCATGAGGATGGTGATTAATCCAGAAGGTTGGTGTACAATCACTTCTTTATAGTAGATGAGTCTTGAGTCTATGGTGTAGAGACATTGGAGTGAGAGTACAGGTACTCGTTAGAGAACGAGGGCACTGAGCGTGACCACCTCGAATAGTCATTAGGAAGTCTATCTTCTCATCGATGACTGGCTCGAAACTGTTGTTATGTGTCTGGTTCTTTGACCTAAGGTGCATCAGTAGTTCATTTTGAGGGTGTTATAATTTGACTACACCATTACTCTATCTCCTAGCCATTCGAAATTCTGAGGTGTATGTTGGCTATAGCATGTTCATTATAGGAATTGGATTGCACCAAGAGAAAATCTGTCTACCTCGGTAGATGAGGCGTAGCCCAATGATGATCACGAGAATCAAGTCAATAAGCCCATGGCTATGGTAGAGTGAAATAATAGAAAGAGTTTCTATTAAGATTTTCACATTGGACTTGAATCAAATGATTAATCATATGATGGATATTAGGGTTTGATGAGTTCATCTTAACCCTAATTCGATCGGAGCTCAAGATAGAAGAACTTAACCACATAGGTAACTGCATCGAGAGGTTCATTTTTAGTTCTGATGGGTTGCCACCAAATGCTACTAGGTGTCACTGATGGATTTTGAGAGCAATTAGAATGATTTAGATGATTAATCATACTAGTTGTCTGAATCAGAAAAGTTCTAATCCATCGAAAGATGTTTCGATGATGCTGATGATAGAGATCGCGACATATCTCATTACCATATGGAACTGAACCTAACTGGATCACACAAACAAGGGTTTGGATCTGGATATCATCAATTGGACTAACCCAGGTCAATTGATTTGAATTAGATTCAATTAGGTTTAAGGAAATCATGCTAGCACATGATTGAGCATAATATTCTTCTTTAATTATTATTAAAAGTTGTCTCAACTGAGCCAAATGTGTTTAGACTCACTCAGGTACCTTTACTTGGTCTGACTGGAGCTTGTCCAGATCAGAAAAGGATTGTCTTAATTTATGAGATGAATTTGAGACAATACCTACCATTTTCCGTTACCTGCTAAATCTTGTCTTTTGACTTTGGTCAAATGTTGATCTTTGATACTTAGACATTTGTCCATGTATCAAACCATCATAGGAGAGAATATTTGGACTAGTCCACCTGCTAAAAGGCAGGAGGATAAGGGGCACATGCCTAGGAAGGCATGCGCCCATGGATGTGATGCCTGGAGTCCCAAACAGATGGGACTCTAGGTTGGTTTGGGGTTTCTACCTAGGTGGCGCCAAAGACTAGACTTTGACCAGTCTTGGCGCCATCTAAGGATGATTTAGAGGGGCTCTCATCTGATTGGATTAGGTGATGTTATTCCATCAATCAGATTTAGATCTGATTGCACGAAGCGACGTGATTGGCCGAGATGATGTGGCACTGCATGGCGCAGCAGGGTCTATGTAAACCCTATCTGCGCCTAAGATTTATCTCTCTAGCCATTGCCCATGCCACAAGACTGCTCCTTTCCCTCCTCCATGCCATCTTTAGGTCCTCTCTCTCCTATCCATGCCCCAAAACCTTTGGGGTTCAATTTGGTGCGATCCAAGCAAGAGAAAGGCGACGAGAAAGGAAGAAGGCAGCACTGCTGCAAGAGGCGATACCCGATCTTCAAACGAGTTTTGAAGATCCTTCAAATCAGATCTAGATCTGATATTTGTAGAAGTAATAAAGAAGGAGAAGATCTTTAGATTCTACTCAAATGGATACCGATAGAGGCTAGGCACTTGCGTAGCTAGATCCAGAATCTCAGGAAGACATCAGGATCATCATAGGGTAATCTGATTTTCCGCTGCAAGGTAAAATTAATTTAGATTTAATTTATCCTTAATTTTTATTTTATTTTTTTTATTAGATCAATAATATCATATCTAAAAAGTCTCAGATCTAATCTAGATCTAAGAGAGAAATTTTTGAAATATCTCTCTTGATCCAATCAAGATCCGAACGAACCTGACCTGGGAAATAGAGTTTTTCCTTCAACTAGTATCAGAGCTAGGTTACATTAGATCTAATTTTTATTTATTTTGATCTAATAATTAGGTAATTTTGGAGATCACATGAGATGTGATTAGATTTGAAATTAGAAAAATTAAAAATTAAATAATTTAGATCTAAGTTGTACAAGATGCATGACTAGTTGTAAAATAGAATTGTGTTAGATATGTATGCCCTAGAAGCCAGAATTGGCTGACACTTATTGTACACTTATAAGGATAAAATTATAATTTTGACTATAAATAATAAAATAAATTATTTTCTATCATGTATGTATAGTTAGTGTCTGTGATATTTTTCTTGAGTTAATGGTAATTATAATTCTTATTTTCATGAGTTGAAAATTTAAGACATGAATTATCATTATTAACTCATAAAAGCTCCTGACCGTAGGATCATCATAAAGATCGTGATTGATCCAAAAGGTTGGTGTACAATCACTTCTTTATAGTAAATAAGTCTTGAGTCTATGGTGTAGAGACACCGGAATGAGAGCACAGGTACTCATTAGAGAACGAGGGCACTGAGCGTGACCACCTCGAGCAGTCATATGGAAGTCTACCTTCTCGTTGATGACTGGCTCGAAGCTGCAGTGGTGTGTCTGATTTTTTGATCTGAGGTGCATTGGCAGTTCATCTTGAGGATGTTATAATTTGATTACACCATGACTCGGTCTCCTAGCAATTTGGAACCTTGAGGTGTATGTTGGCTATAGCATGTTCATTGTAGGAATTGGATTGCACCAAGAGGGAATCTATCTACCTCGATAGATGAGGAGTAGCCCTATGATGATCATGAGAATCAAGTCCACAAGCCCATGGCCATGGCAGAGTGAAATAATAGAAAGAGTTTCTATTAGAATTTTCACATCGAACTTGAATCAAATGATTGAATCATATGACATAAATTAGGGTTTGATGAGTACACCTTAACCCTAATCTAATCGGAGCTCAAGATAGAAGAACTTAATCACATATGTAACTGCACCAAGAGGTTCATTTTCAATTTTGATGGGTTGCCACCATATACTGCTAGGTGTCATTGGTGGATTTTGGGAGCAATTAGAATGATTTGGATGATCGATCATTCTAGTTGTCTGAATTAGAAAAGTTTTGATCCATTGAAAGGTGTTTCGATGATAGAGATCGTGACATATCGCATTACCATACAAAACTGAACCTAACTAGATCACACAAAGAAGAGTTTAGATTTGGATATCATCAATTGGACTAACCTAGTTCAATTGATTTGAATTAAATTCAATTAGGTTCAAGAAAATTGTGCTAGCACACGATTAAGCCTAATGTTCTCCTTCTATAATTATTAAAAGTTGTCTCGATTGAGCCAAATATATTTATGCTCACTCAGGTATCTTTACATGGTCTGACTGAAGCTTGTCTAGATTAGAAAAGAATAATTTTAATTTATGAGATAAATTTGAGACAACACTTGCCATTTTTCGTCATCCGCTAATTCTTATCTTTTGACTTTGGTCAAACGTTGACCTTTGATACTTAGACATCGTCCATGTGTCATGCACCTATAGGAGAGCAGATAGGGGCTTGTCCCCTTGCTAGAAACAAGAAAGGAGGGGGTGCATACCTAGGGAGGCATGCGCCCAAGGATAGGGATGCCTGGAGTCCCATACAGATGGGACTCCAAGTTGCTTCTTGGAATCGAACTAGATGGCGCCAAGGAACTCTACTTTGACCAGTCTTGGCACCACCTAAGGGTGTTGGAGAGGGGCACTCATCTAATTGGATCAGGTGATGTTATTCCATAAATCAGATTTAGATCTGATTGCACGTAGAGACGTGATTGGTCGGAATGATGTAGCACTGCATGGCGCAGTAGGGTCTATAAAAACCCTGTCTGCGCCTAGCTTTTTAGAAGTTCTCCCTTAGCCCATGCCACATTTCTCTCTCCCTCTCTCCTCCATGCCTACCTCTGATCCCCTCTCTCCTCTCCATGCTTAAGAGGTTTTGGGCTTCAGTTTGGTGTGATCCAGGCAAGAGAAAGGCGACAAGAAAGGAAGAAGACAGCACTGCTGCAAGAGACGACATCGAATCTTCAAAAGTTATTTTGAAGACCTTGAAGATTAGATCCAGATCTAATCTTTAGAGGATAGATCAAAAAGAAGGAGATATCTAGATCCTGCCCAAGTGGATACCGATAGAGGCCACGAGATTGTGTGGCTTCATCCAGAATCTTAGGCAATCAGTAGGATCATCATAGGATAATTAGATTATCCAAAATAAGGTACAAATTAAATCTACTTTATTTTATTTTATTTTATTAGATCAATCAAGTTAGATCAAAAAAAATATCAGATTTAATTTAGATTTAAGAAAAAAAATTTTAAAATATTTTTCTTGATCAAATTAGATTTGAACGAACCAGACCCAGAAAATAGATTTTTTTCTTCAACTGGTATCAGAGCCAGGTTCCCATAAATTACTTAGATCTAATTTAAATTTATTTCTAATCTAAAAATTAGGTGATTTTAGATGCCATATGAGATATGATTAGATCTGAAATTAAAAAAATTAAAATTAAATAATTTAGATCTAAGTTCTACAAGATGCATGACTAGTTATAGAATAGAATTATTCTATGTGTAGTCTTGCATGATCATAATTTAATTTAATTAAGTTATGATTTTAGATTAATTTATTTACTATTTTTTAATATTATAAATAATATAATAAGATCTAAAAAATAGAAAATAAAATTATTTAATTTTTGATTCATATGAGATATGATGAATGTATGTTTAGACTAGTTTGTAAAATATTTCTATATAATTATCTAGAATAAAATTTATTTTGATGTGATCAATTTAAATTTAATTTTTTAGATAATTATGAGATAATTTAGATCTAAAAACATGCATGGTATGATACATGAGATGTATGCAAAATATGTTTATAGTTAGATCAATTTTTATATATGAGATATATGATGTAGATCAAACTAGTTTTATAGTTTTTATATTTTTGATTAAGACATTTTCCTTGGCCATCCGATCATAAGAATAAAGTAGGATTTAAATACCCTCTCCTTCCATTTGATGGATTGTTCTTATGATGTGTAGGGGTGCTGCGTGTTCGTCCTTAATAAAAAATCAAGAACTTATTTTCTGCAAAATCCTAGATCCTGAAATCCTAGGATTTTATTTACATGTTTTATTTGTGAACCTTAAACTTAATTAAGAATTAAGATTATGAAATATGTTAAGTCTAAAAGTTGAGAATTTTTAGATTTAAGACATATTCATAAAATTGGGTTCGGACTTGGATAGCTCAATTAGGTCTAAGCGGTTGATCAAATCGAATCAAGAGTTGGTTAGATGGAATCAAGAGTGCTTAAATTGACCAGCCTAATAGGATTAAGTTTGGATCAAGATTGAGTCATGTGAGTGATTGATCAAGCTAAGACCTAATTAGGCTCAGTGGTTAGAGTCTGGATTGTAGGCTAACCCAATTGGTTCTGGCTCAACAATTTGGTGTCTAAGGTAAGTTTGGCAGATTTGACCAACTAGTTTTTAATTGGAAGCTACTCGACTCGAATGCATTCTTATTGAGTTAATGACATATCCCTTCCATCGGTCTCACTTACCTGACCATTTTTGTTGGCTCAGTCCTGATCTGAGATGACCAATAATCCGAGCTAACCCATGCCACTAGGTTAGTCATAATGGTTATGACTATGTCAAGTCTAGTTTAATGAGACCTAAATCAAATTTCCTAAGAAAAGATTAAGTCTAAGGTCTTCCACCATTGTAGATGTGCGAAACCTTCCCGGGGTTGATTGTTCTCGGCTGGTTACAGTGGTTCAGTTGCACCGGAAAGATGCAACCATGTCTATTAGGCATTGGATGCTACGGGCTGGAGGATGGATTGGGCTCAATATTCTGGATATGGTGAGAGACTCAATTAGAAATCCAATCTATGCAAATGGTGGGTCTGACTTAACTAAGGAGTGGATCAATATTCCAGGCATGATGAGATTCATGAATTAGAAACCAAGATTGGGTGCACCATGATTAGAGAATCATTGGATAAGAGTTATTCACCCATTGACTAATCCATCACTAATAACTATTAGGTGAGGTGATGAGTCAGTTGGTAGGATCGCACCATCCACTAGAAATATTAATCATGGAGATTTTTGCATCTCTACAGAGAGAGTGTAGGAATCTGAGAAAATAGTGGGAGCTAATTTATTTAAAAATAAAACTCCTAAATAAATTAGTTAAATCTTAATTACAATATCTAACTAGAAACTTTGACTCTCTATAGAAAAATGTCTGCATCCAATCCACTAGCATGATCCTAGACACCCATAGACTGACCGAACTCAATTACAAGTATTGGCTTTGAAACTTCAAAATTATTTTGGATTTCAAGAAGTTAACTCATATATTAGACTAGAACCCTCCCACCTTACCAGCTCATCCATCCGCTGAACAAAGAGCATCTCTTGATAAGTGGACGACGAAGACAACAAGGTCAGATACTACATATTGGGCTCCATGTCTGATGAGCTTCAGCACCAACATGAGGATATCAGGACTGCCCGCCAAATGTTGGCTCACCTACAAGAGATGTTTGGTGAACAAAGTCGTGTAGCCAAGTATCAAGTCACTAAACGACTATTTAAGGTCAAAATGCATGATGGACAGTCAGTCCAAGATCATTGTCTGATGATGATCAAGAATTTGGAAGAGCTTGAGAAGCTTGGAGTGAAGTTGGACCTGGATCTGCAGAATGATATAATTCTATAATCTTTGACTGATGCATATGGATAGTTCATGAACTACCATATGCATAAACTTCAAAATTTTCTGATTGAGCTTATGAACATGCTGGTTACTGCTGAGCTTTCTATGAAAGGTTCTAAAGGCTCAGTGCTTGCTATGGAACGGACTTCTTTAAGAGAAAGTCTTTTGGAAAGAAGAAGAAGTCTGTGAAAAAATAGAAGGTGGAAGAAGGAAAGAAGAAAAGATAGAGCTGAAGAAGAAGATCGTTGAAAAAAAAAAATATTTCCATTGTAACAATGATGGCCACTGGAAGCAGAACTGCCCTACTTACTTGGCCACCCTAAAGAATAAGAAGGGGGCAGGTCCTTCTTGAGGTATGCTCGTTATTGAGTCTAATCTTATGATTTCTTTTGCATCCAGTTGGATGCTTGACTTTGGTTCTAGTACTCATTTGTGCACTTTTATGCAGGATCTTGAGGATAGTAGGAGGCTGAGGGATGGTGACATGATCCTACACATAAAAAATGGAGCAAGAATTGCTGCTGTGGCCGTGGAAACATACCCTCTTCGACTACCATCTGGTTTAGACTTAGTATTAAAAGATTGTTATTATGTGCCTGCTGTAAGCAGAAATTTGATTTCTATTTCATGCCTAGCATTAGAAGGCTATGTAATTAGTTTTCTTTAGGACCATTATAATATTCTTTATGAAAGAAATAAAATTATAAGTGGTTTTCTTATTAACGATCTTTATCAGTTACATATTGATGTATCTATTTTTAATATCGAGCAAAATGTGAATGCCATGAAATGACCTAGGGATAGTCCAAACGATAGGTATCTATGGCACCTAAGACTAGGTCATATAGCAGAAGATAGGGTTAACAAATTGGAAAAAATTGGGCTATTGAGTCCATTGACTTTCCGAGTCATATCCAATTTGTGAATCTTGTCTTCATGGCAAAATGACTAAGCTCCCTTTTGTAGGACATGGGGAAAGGGCCATGGATCTTCTTGCCCTAGTACATACTGATGTGTGCGGCCCATTTGATGTGCCGGCTAGAGGCAATTTTGTCTACTTCATAACCTTTACCGATGATTTATCTAGGTATGGGTATGTGTATCTTATGAGACACAAGTCTGAAGCCTTTGAAAAGTTCAAAGAATTCAGACATGAAGTAGAAAAGCAAACTAAAAAATCCATTAAGGTTCTTCGATCAGATCGAGGAGGTGAATACCTTAGTCGAAAATTCCTAGACTATCTCAAGAAAAATGGCATAGTCTCTCAATGGACTCCACCAGGAACACCTCAACTCAATGGGATTTTAGAATGGAGAAATCGGATCCTATTAGATATGGTTCGATCCATGATGAGCTTCACAGACCTTCCTGATTTTCTTTGGGGACAGTCATTGTTAACTTCAATATACTTACTGAATAGGGTTCCTTCTAAAATCGTTCCTACCACACCGTATGAGATATGGCATGGTAAGAAACCAAGTCTGAGTCATCTCAGAATTTGGGGTTGTCCGGCTCATGTCAAAAGACAACAAAGCAGACAAGTTAGACTTTAGGTCCTTTAGAGCTTGATTTATAGGATATCCTAAAGAGTCATTAGGATATTATTTCTACATTCCAGAAGATCACAATGTGATTGTGAGTCGACATGCCATCTTTCTTGAAAAATAGTTTATTCAAGATAGCGGCATTGGAAAGCAGATCAAGCTCGATGAGAAAGTCTCACAAGAGCAACGAGCTAAGGACCAAATGGAACCAAATCAGGTTGAGCCAATACAATCACTACCTCCTCCACCTCGTAGATCGAAAAGGATTTTCCATCCTCCTAAGAGGTACTTAGGTACTATTTCAGAGGAAGTAGAGGAAATGTTCCTCGTAGGTAATGGTGTTCATGGTGATGATCCCAAAACCTACAACGAGGCGATATCAGATATCGACTCTGAGAAATGGCTAGAGGCAATGCAGTCAGAAATTGACTCAATGCACTCAAACCAAGTCTGGACCTTGGTAGATCCACCAGAAGGTATAGTACCTATTGGGTGTAAATGGAATCTACAAGAGAAAAATTTATAGTCAGCACGAAGGCATTGACTATCAGGATACCTTTTCGCCAGTAGCTATGCTTAAATCCATTCGCACATTGCTTGCTATTGCAGCCTATTTTGATTATGAAATATGGCAAATGGACGTGAAAATGATATTCTTAAATGGATATCTTGAGGAAGATATCTATATGGAACAGCCACTAGGTTTCACATCCAGTGATACTGATCACAAGGTTTGCAAGCTGCAAAGGTCCATATATGGACTTAAGCAAGCATCTCGGAGCTGGAACACTCATTTTAATGATGTGATCAAAATTATTTGATTTCATCAAAAATGAAGAGAAACCATGTGTCTTCAAAAAGGTCAGTGGGAGCGCTGTTGTCTTCCTCGTATTGTACGTGGATGACATCCTCCTTATTGGAAATGATATTTTCCCATGTTGACCACAGTTAAAATATGGTTATCCAAAGAATTCTCCATGAAAGACCTAGGAGAAGCATCCTTTATTCTAGGAATTAAGGTCTATAGAGATAGACCGAATAGGATGCTAGGACTTTCACAGAAGATGTACATAGAGGAAGTGCTAAAGAGGTTTAGCATGGAAAACTCTAAAAGAGGTTTGGTATCCTTCAGACATGGTATTCATCTTTCCAAGAAGATGTGCCCTAGCACACCTGAGGAAATAGAACACATGAGCAAGATCCCTTATGCTTCAGCAATAGGGAGCCTCATGTATGCCATGTTATGTACACGACCTGATATAGCCCATGCTGTGAGTGTCACGAGTAGATATCGGTCGAATCTAAGTGAAGAACACTGGACTTCTATGAAATGTATCCTTAAGTACTTGAGAAGAACTAAGGATATGTTGTTGATTTTTGGTAATTGAAAACTCCAAGCCCAGGGGTATACAAACTCGAATTTCATGTCTGATGTAGATGATCGAAAGTCGACATCTAGGAATCTATTTATGTGTAATGGTGGTGCTGTTAGTTGGAAGAGTTTCAAGTAGACAGTGATATCAGATTCCACCATAGAAGTAGAATACATCACTGCATCAGAAGCTACGAAAAAGGCATTCTGGTACAAAAATTTGCCACAGAGATTGGAGTGATACCATGAGATGCCATTCCTCTATACTGCAACAACAATGGTGCCATAGCACTTACTAAGGAGCTGAGGTCTCACCAAAAATTCAAGCACATCGAGCGGCGATACTACCTCATCCGTAATTACCTCGAGAAGGATTACGTCGAGGTCAAGAGAGTCGACTCCGCAAACAATGCAGTGGATCCACTTACAAAGCCGTTGGGTCAATAGAAGATCGAAGCCCACTTTGAGAAGATGGGACTTAGATTTATAGTCAATTAGCTTTAGGTCAAGTGGAAGTTTGTTAGATATATGTGCCCTAGAAGCTAGAATTTGCTGACACTTATTGTACACTTCTAAAAGCAAAATTATAATTTTGACTATAAATAATAAAATAGATTATTTTTCTATCACAAATGTGTATTTAGTGTCTGTGATACTTTCCTTGAGTTAATGATAATGATAATTCTTATTTTCAAGAGTTAAAAATTTAAGACATAAATTATCATTATTAACTCAAAAAGCTCTTGACCGTAGGATCATCATGAGGATGGTGATTGATCCGAAAGGTTGGTGTACAATCACTTCTTTATAGTAGATGAGTCTTGAGTCTACGATGTAGAGACACCAGAGCGAGAGTACAGGTACTCATTAGAGAATGAGGGAACTGAGCATGACCACCTCGAGTAGTCATAAGGAAGTCTACCTTCTTGTCGATGATTGGCTCGAAGCAGTGGTGGTGTGTCTGATTTTTTGACCTGAGGTGCATCGATAGTTCACCTTAAGGATGTTATAGTTTGACTACACCATGACTCGATCTCCTAGCCATTCAAAATCTTGAGGTGTATGTTGCCTATAGCATATTCATTGTAGGAATTGGATTGCACCAAGAGAAAATCTATCTACCTCAGTAGATGAGGAGCAGCCCTATGATGATCATGAGAATCAAGTCCACAAGCCTATGGCCATGGCAGAGTAAAATAATAGAAAGAGTTTCTATTAGGGTTTTCACATCGGACTTGAGTCAAATGATTAAATCATATGATAGAAATTAGGGTTTGACGAGTTCACCTTAACCCTAATCTGATCGGAGCTCAAGATAGAAAAAATTAATCACACATGTAACTACACCAAGAGGCTCATTTTCAGTTTTGATGGGTTGCCATCATATACTGCTAGGTATCACTGGTAGATTTTGGGAGCAATTAGAATGATTTGGATGATCGATCATTCTAGTTATCTGAATTAGAAAAGTTCTGATCCATTGGAAGGTGTTTTGATGATGTTGATGATAGAGATCGTGACATATCCCATTACTATACAGAACTGAATCTAACTAGGTCACACAAATAAGGGTTTGGATCTGTATATCATCAATTGGACTAATCCAGTTCAATTGATTTGAATTAGATTCAATTAGGTTCAAGAAAATCATGCTAGCACACGATTGAGCCTAATGTTCTTGTTCTACAATCATTAAAAGTTGTCTTGACTGAGCCAAATATATTTGTGCTCACTCAGGTACCTTGGTCTGATTAAAGCTTGTTCAGGTCAGAAGGGTTGTCTTAATTTATGAGATAAATTTGAGATAACACCTACCATTTTTGGTCACCTGCTAATTCTTATCTTTTGACTTTGGTCAAACGTTGACCTTTGATACTTAGACATCTGCCTACGTATCAGGCACCCATAGGAGAGTAGATAGGAGCTTGTCCCCTTGCTAGAAAAAGGAAAGGAGGGGGCGCATGCCTAAGGAGGCATGTGCCTAAGGATACGGATGCCTGGAGTCCCATACAGATGGGACTCCAGGTTGCTTCTTGGAATCAAACTAGGTGGCGCCAAGAGACTCTACTTTGACCAGTCTTGGTGCCACCTAAGGGTGTTGGAGAGGGGCTCTCATCTAATTGGATCAGGTGATATCATTCCATCAATCAGATTTAGATCTGATTGCATGAAGAGATATGATTGGTCGGGATGATGCGGCACTGCATGGCGCAGCAGGGTCTATAAAAACCCTATCTGCACCTAGCTTTTTAGAAGTTCTCCCTTAGCCCACACCATATTGCTCTCTCCCTCTCTCCTCCATGCCTACCTCTGATCCCCTCTCTCCTCTCCACATCCAAGAGGTTTTGGGCTCTAGTTTGGTGCGATCCAGGCAAGAGAAAGGCGATAAGAAAGGAAGAAAGCAGTACTGCTGCAAGAGACGACATCAAATCTTCAAAAGTTATTTTGAAGACCTTCAAGATCAGATCTAGATCTGATATTTGAAGGATAGATCGAGAAGAAGGAGATATCTAGATTCTGTCTGAGTGGTTACCAATAGAGGCCAGATGATTATATGGCTGTATCCAGAACCTGAAGCAATCAGCAGGATCATCATAGGATAATTAGATTACCCAAAATAAGGTACAAATTAAATCTAATCTAATTTATTTTATTTTATTTTATTAGATCTATCAAATTAGATCAGAAAAATATCAGATTTGATTTAGATCTAAGTGAAAAATTTTTGAAATATTTCTCTTGATTAAATTAGATCTGAATGAACCTGACCCAAAAAATAAGCTTTTTTCTTCAAATTATTCTATGTATAGTCTTGCATGATCATAATTTAATTTGATTAGTTATAATTTTTAGATCTATTTATTTATTATTTTTTGATGTTATAAATATTATAATAAGATCTAAAAAATAGAAAATAAAATTATTTAATTTTTGGTTCATATGAGATATGATGAATGCATGTTTAGACTAGTTGTAGAATAGTTCTACATAATTATCTAGAATAGAATTTATTTTGATGTAATCAATTTAAATTTAATTTTTTAGATAATTATGAGATAATTTAGATCTAAAAATATGCGTGATATGATACATGAAGATGTATGCAAAATATGTTTATAGTTAGATCAATTTTTTATATATGAGATATATGATGTAGATCTAGCTAGTTTTATAGTTTTTTTATATTTCTGATTAAGACGTTTCCCTTAGCCGTCCGATCATAAGAATAAAGTAGGATTTAAATGTCCTCTTCTCCCATTTGATGGGGTGTTCTTATGATGTGTAGTGGTACTGCGCATTCGTCCTTAATCAGAAATCTGAAACTTATTTTCTGCAAAATTCTACATCCTGAAATTCTAAAATTTTATTTACATGTTTTATTTATGAACCCTAAACTTAATTAAGAATTAAGATTATGAAATATGTTAAGTCTAAAAATTAAAAATTTTTAGATTTAAGACATTCATAAAATTAGGTTTGGGCTTGGATAGCTCAATTAGGTCTAGTGGTTGATCAAACCGAATCAAGAGTTGATTAGATGGAATCAAGAGTGCTTAAATTGACTAGCCTAATAGGATTAAGTCAGGGTTAAGATCAAATTACATGAGTGATCGATCAAGCTAAGACCTAACTAGGCTCAGTGATTAGAATCTGGATTGTAGGCTAATCTGATTAGTTCTAGCTCAATAATTTGGTGTGTAAGGTAAGTTTGGTAGATATGATCGACTGATTTTTAAATGGAAGCTACTCGACTTGAATGCATTCTTGTCAAGTTAATGGCATATCCCTTCCACCGGTCTCACTTACCTGGCCATATTTGTCGATCCAGTCTTGATCTAAGGTGGTTAACAATCCGAACTAACCCATGTCATTAGGTTAGTCATAATTGTTATGGCTATTATAAGTCAAGTTTAAAGAGACCTAAAGCAAATCTTCCTAAGAAAAGAATAAGTCTAAGGTCTTCCACCATTGTAGATATGTGGGTCCTTCTTGGGGTTGATTGTTCTTGACTGGTCATAGTGGTTCAGTTGTACCGAAAAGATGCAACCATGTCTATTAGACATTGGATGCTACAGACTGGAGGATAAATTGGGCTCAATATTTTGGATACAGTGATAGATCCAATTAGGAATCCAATCTGTGCAAATGGTGGGTTTGACTTAACTAAGGAGTGGATCAATATTTCGGACATGATGAGATTCATGAATTAGAGATCAAGTTTTGATGCACCATGATTAGAGAATCATTGGATAAGATTTGTCCACTCATTGGCTAACCCATCACCAATAACTGTTAGGTAAGGTGATGAGTCAGTTGGTGGGACTGCGCCACCCATTAGAAATCTATAATCATGGAGATTTTCGCATCTCTACAGAGAGAGTGTAGAGATTCAAAAAAATAGTGAAAGCTAATTTATTTAAAAATTTAACTCCTAAATAAATTGACCAAGTCTTAATTATAATATCTAACTAGAAACTTTAACTCTCTATAGAAAAATATTTGCATCCAACCCATTAGCACGTATCCTGGACACCCATAGACTGACTGGACCCAATTACAATGATTGGCTTTGAAACTTCAAAATCATTTTGGGTTTCGAGAAGTTAACTCATGTATTAGACCAGGATCCTCCCACCTTACCAGCTCGTCCATTTGCTAAATAGAGACCATCTCTTGATAAGTGGACGGACGAAGATAATAAGGCCAGATACTATATGTTGGGCTCAATATCTGATAAGCTTCAGCACCAATATGAAGATATTAGGACTGCCCACTAAATGTTGGCTCACCTATAAGAGATATTTGGTAAATAGAGTCGTGTAGACAAGTATCAAATCACTAAACGACTATTCAAGGCTAAAATGCATGATGGACAATCAGTCCAAGATCATTGTCTGATGATGATCAAGGACTTTGAAGAGCTTGAGAAGCTCAGAGTGAAGTTGGACCTGAATCTGCAGAATGATATAATTCTGCAATCCTTGACTGATGCATATGGGCAGTTCATCATGAACTACCATATGCATAAACTTCAAAATACTCTAACCGAGCTTATGAACATGCTGGTTACCATTGAGCTTTCAATGAAAGGTTCTAAAGGCTCAGTATTTGCTATGGAATGAACTTCTTCCAAGAGAAAGTCTTTTGGAAAGAAGAAGTCTGTGAAAAAGCAGAAGGTGGGAGGAAAGAAAAAAAAGGTAGAGCCAAAGAAGAAAGTTGTTGACAAAGGAAAATATTTTCATTGCAACACTAATGGTCACTGGAAGCGGAACAGTCCCTTATACCTAGCCACCTTGAAGAATAAGAAGATGGCAGATCCTTCTGGAGGTATGCTTGTTATTGAATCTAACCTTATGGTTTCTTCTGCATCCAATTGGATGCTTGACTCTAATTCTAGTGCTCATTTGTGCACTTCCATGCAGGGTCTTGAGGATAGCAGGAGGTTGAGGGATGCTGAGATGATCCTATGCATTGGAAATGGAGTAAGGGTTGCTGCTATTGCCGTGGAAACCTACCCTCTTCGACTACCATTTGATTTAGATTTAGCACTTAGGGATTGTTATTATGTGCCTGCAGCAAGCAGGAATTTGATTTCTATTTCATATTTAGCACAAGAAGGCTATGTGATTAGTTTTCTTAAGGACCATTGTAATATTTTTTATGAAAGAAATAAAATTGTAAGTGATTTTCTTATTAATGATCTTTACCGGTTACATATTGATGTATCTATTTTTAATATCGATCAAAATATGAATGCCATAAAATCAAAATGACCCAGGGATAGTCCAAACGATAGGTATCTATGGCACCTTAGACTAGGTCATATAGCAAAAGATAGGATTAATAAATTAGAGAAAATCGGGCTATTGAGTCCATTAACTTCCGAGCCATATCCAATTTATGAATCATATCTTCATAGCAAAATGACTAATTCCCTTTTGTGGGACATGGAGAAAGGGCCATAGATTTACTTGCCCTAGTATATACTGATGTGTGCGGTCTATTTGATGTGCCAGCTAGAGAAAATTTTGTTTACTTCATAACCCTCACCGATGATTTGTCTTGCTATGGGTATGTGTATCTTATGAGACATAAGTCTGAAGCCTTTGAAAAGTTTAAAGAATTCAGACATGAAGTAGAAAAGCAAACTGAAAAATCCATTAAGGTTCTTCGATCAGATCGAGGAGGTGAATACCTTAGTCGAAAATTCTTAGACTATCTCAAGCAGAATGGCATAGTCTCTCAATGGACTCCACCTAGAATACCTCAACTCAACAAGATTTCAGAATGAAAAAATCAGACCCTATTAGATATAATTCGATCCATGATGAGCTTTACAAACCTTCCTGATTTTTTTTGGGGACACAGTTTATTAACTGCTATATATTTACTGAATAGGATTCCTTCTAAAACCATTCCTACCACACCGTATGAGATATGACATAGTAAGAAACCAAATCTGAGTCATCTCAAAATTTGGGATTGTCCGGCTCATGTCAAAAGATAACAAGCAGATAAGTTAGATTATAGGTCCTTTAGAGTTTGATTCATAGAATATCCTAAAGAGTCATTAGGATATTATTTCTATATTCTAGAAGATCACAATATGATTGTGAGTCGACATGCCATCTTTTTTGAAAAATAGTTTATTCAAGATGGCAGCATCAAAAAATTGATCAAGCTAGAGGAGAAAGTCTCCTAAGAGCAAAGAGCTAAGGACCATTTGGAACCAAATCAGGTTGAGCCAATACAATCACTACCTCCTCCACCTCGAAGATCGGAAAGAGTTTTTCATCCCCCTGAGAGGTACTTAGGTACCATTTTAGAGAAAGTGGAAGAAATATTTCTCGTAGGTAATAAAGTTCATGGTAATGATCCCAAAACCTATAACGAAGTGATATCAAATATCGACTTTGAGAAATGATTAGAGGCAATGAAGTCAAAAATTGACTCGATGCACTTAAACCAAGTCTAGACCTTAGTAGATCCACCAAAAGGTATAGTACCTATTGGGTGTAAATGAATCTACAAGAGAAAAATTGGTGTAGATGAAAATGTAGAGACATTCAAAATCAGATTACTGGCAAAAGATTATAGTCAGTGCGAAGGCATTGACTATCAGGATACCTTTTCGTCAGTAGCCATGCTTAAATCCATTCGCATATTGCTTGCTGTTGCAATTTATTTTGATTATGAAATATGACAAATGGATGTGAAAACGACATTCTTAAATGGATATCTTGAGGAAAATATCTATATGGAGCAGCCGCTGGGTTTCACATCCAGTGATACCAATCATAAAGTATGTAAGCTACAAAGGTCCATATATGGACTTAAGCAAGCATCTCGGAGCTGGAATATTCATTTTAATGATGTAATCAAATTATTTGGTTTCATCAAGAATGAGGAGGAACCATGTATTTTCAGAAAGATCAGTGGGAGTGCTATTGTCTTCCTCGTACTGTACGTGGATGATATCCTCGTTATTGGGAATGATATTCTAATGTTGACCATGATTAAAATTTGGTTATCTAAGGAATTCTCCATGAAAGACCTAGGAGAAGCATTCTTCATTCTTGGAATCAAAGTCTATAAAGATAGACACAATAGAATGCTAGGTCTTTCATAGAAGAAGTACATTGAGGAGGTGCTAAAGAGTTTTAGCATGGAAAACTCCAAGATGGGTTTGGTACCCTTCAGACAAGGCATTCATCTCTCTAAGAAGATGTGCCCTAGCATACCTGAGGAGACAGAATGCATGAGCAAGATCTCTTATGCTTCTACTGTTAGATATGTATGCCCTAGAAGCCAGAATTGACTGACACTTGTAATACACTTCTAGGAGCAAAATTATAATTTTGACTATAAATAATAAAATGGATTATTTTCTATCACATATGTGTATTTAGTGTCTGTGATACATCCCTTGAGTTAATGGTAATGATAATTCTTATTTTCAATAGTTGAAAATTTAAGACAAGAATTTTTATTTATTAACTTATAAAAGGCTCCTGACCGTAGGATCATCATGAGGATGTGATTGATCTTCTGATATTTCATAACACCTAGACCTAAAGACTCATTCTACTATGAGAAGCGATTATGATACTAAATCCTTACA